>JAODLI010003918.1:0-29686 GCA_027575585.1 Percopsis omiscomaycus | reverse complement strand
GACAACATAGTTGTGGATCTTATATTGCATTTCTGTCACTAGAGCCTCTTAAATATTACACACTGGTCCTTTAAATGAAAAGGTAGTGTGCACTTTCTTGGCCAAATCGCTGTTTACGCTGCGCTCTCTAACGTAAGTAGCATACATCTGCCCCTATGAGTTTTCTCTATCAGTGTGCATGTTTTGTTAAGTGTAGGCTATACTGTATATATGATTTGCCACTGAGTAGCTTTCCTCTCAAAATCGATTTACGGCTTAAGTTTTTTATAGATTTATTTTTTGAATAATTGTCTGGCTGCAAGCCACGGAACTATTGCTTGTACCTATCTGCTGAATAAATCACGTCAGACTCGGTTGGCGTTGCACTAAAACTTTTGGGGTCGTGGTCATTTCCTCACCGCCACACAGATTGACTCGCGCCGTGACGTGCGACTTTGCACATCCGCTTGCACCTTGACCCAGAAACCAGGGCCCTGTATGTCAAATATCCACTGGTAAGTGGATTATTGTACATACAAAGTCTATATTGATAGGCAGTCTATAGCATGGAATAGGCCTACAGTAATTCCAATTTCTTTTGGCCCACTCCAGTGCCTGCTGAAACAGCTGGCAATCACAATTTAGCAAAGCTGTAAAGCAACTGACAATGCATCAGTGAAATTACTAGCAGGCACCAATATTTAAATCCTTTATATGGTATTAAAAGGAACATCTTATATAATGCAATGCAATGAACTACAGCCATAATGGCTATGAATCATCACTACAACATACAGATGAAAGATGAATGAACCACATTCTGAGCTACACAATCACTGGCTTTGGATAGATATATTGACAAATGTTTGCACTAGATATGTACTGTGAGTAAATAAGGGAAACACTGTATATGGGGGCAGGAAAGTCTAATGGTTAGTATTGTCAACTCCCAATCAAAACATACTGGGTTCAATCCCTTTAAGCAAGCCCAACCAACCTAACTGCTCCATAACACTTTTGCTCCAGGTTTCTTTGGATAAAAGCATCTGGAAAATCACCTAATTGTATATGTTCCTGTGTTGCAGGGGAGTTGTGTCCAAACTTGTACTTACAGAGCAACAGTGCAACAAACCAACCTGTGATATGAAGGTGCCTGCTTTACCTTCCTCCCTGATCATTTGTAATTATACCTACAGTAATTCTGCATTAGCATATGGGCAATTATGCAAACTGATTGAACACCACCGGATGTCATTTTGTGTATCTTTTTTATGAGACTGAGAGTTAGGCAAAGGAAAGAGAGACAATTTACAGTTAGGCAGAGATAGATTGTTGGAGAAAATCTCTGTCTTACTTTTATTAAGAATGAGAAAGTTTAAATCCATCGACATTGACAAATATTGTGTTTCTTAAAAATGGACCCCAAGGATAGAATATACAGTGAAACGAGGATGGGGCCCAAAATGGAGCCTTGAGGGACCCCATAAGTGAGAGGGGCCGTAATTAAAGAATATTCACCCAGGTGAACCAAGAAACTCCTATCTGTCAGTTATGACTGAAACCATTTGAGTCCATTCCACCTCTGATGCCTACACACTGTTCAAGGCGTGATAAGAGGATCCTATGATCCACAGTCTCTCTAAAAGCACCAGAATAGCAGAATTCCCTGAATCAATAGTTATGAGAAGATCATTAAAAAAGGTTTAAAGCACTGTTTCAGTACTATGGCGTGGTATAAAACTACACTGAAACTTTTCATGAATGCCATGATTATTTAAAATTATTTTCAGTTGATTAAGAACTAATCTCTCCAAGACTTTAAACAGAAAAGGTATCTTAGAAATATACTTGAAGAGAACATAGGGATCCAGATTTGTCTTTTTGATAAGAGGCAGCACTACAGCATGTTTAAAAGCAGTTGGAATACACCTTGAAGTAAGACTAGTATTTATCAGAATGAGAATACTAGACCCAACCGTAAAAAAAGTATCTTAGAAGACGAGAGGGATAGGCCTGTAGGTCGCATAATATGCACTACCTTTGATAATAAGGAAAGTGGTACAGCTGGGCATGTAGGAGGAACAGTAGGGTCTATGGCCAAGTAGGTCGGTGAAGATAGAGCAAGAATCTTTCCAATGAGAAAGAAAATAATAAAATGTTCACATAGTGTAGTGTAGGCACAATACGAGCTGTATCACAAGCACCACACAAATGAAGCAAAGCAGTTCTCACACTCACAACAATAGTGAGCATCATACTTCCAAGCAAACAATTGTGTGTAGTCATCAGCTCATATTTTAGGAAATCCTATTAATTATGAGCAATTCTTCTTATCAGTTGATAATCAATACAGCAGTGTATATGTGTGTGTGTGTGTGTGTCACAAGTGACAGTGTGTCACAGATGAGCACACAAACATACAAAGGTATAAATTTAAATTCTTACATGTATATTCTCATGGCCTATACAAAGGTAATGCCAAGACCTACAGTACGTTGAGTAGCCTATATACCGCTGAGCATTGGAGCACTCGTGCACTCGCGTACACATGTGCGTGCGCGTGGCCACACAGACATGCACAGAAGACCTGTCAGTGGCATCATTGTGAATAGGGAAAAGATAAGTCTGGGAGTCATAGGATGGACCTTCCCAGATGCTCTGGTGAGCTGAGGAAGTCTTTGACCGCGTCCACTGCAGATAAAGCCTCTGGCTGGCCAAGTGATGAAAGGGGAGCCGTCTATATCTCCAGTGATTCAGTAGTATTGACTGACTGATGGATTTCCTAGCGATTTAACACAAAAGGCCACAAAAGGACTGTATCCTGTACAAACCTCCTCGGGGGAGCGAACAGGGAGCGAACAGGTCCTCGTAGTGCTCACATGGAACAGATCCGTCTGCTGTTTGCACTTGCACACACTGACAATTCTCCCACAGCAACAAACAGTTATAACTCAGACTGAGGTGGGTGCAAAGTCAAGCAGTCTCTTTTAGGCATGGGGTCACATGTACACGAGTTCACTCACCCAGCAGCACAAGCCCACAGACCTTCGCACACACACACACACACACACACACACACACTCTTGCATCCCTCTCTGGGAGCTTCCGTCACTCACCCTGGCTGTTGGGTCCCCCCTCTGGCTCCTCACAGTCCGTCATGATGCTGAGGGTCCTCTCCCGCCTCCTCGGCCTGTGGAGAGCCCGACAACAAGCTCCACAGCAGTGTGACTGCACGTGCTCAGCAGAGGGGAACAGAAGAGCAGAGTCTCTGGGAGATGTTTTTATTTTTCCCCCTTTCCTACTTGTTGTCGTGTTATCTCCGTGGTGTGTTGCGTGACAGTCTCTCTCTCTCTCTTTATCTCCCTCTTCAGGAGGACAGGGAGAGGCAGTAAGCAGCGCGTCATGCACTCACACGCACGCTTCTGTGTGCTGCCGCGCTACTCGGCCCCCCGAGTCAAGCCTAAGCCCGGTGACTACATTCATCATGCTTTCACAAGGTATTATCCCCCTCCCCCTCCCCTCCCTCCATCTCGCTCATCCACCACCTCATCATGTCACAGGCACGAGACTAAGCGTCCCCTCAGATGTTCTTTTCAAATAGAAGACAAGACTCCATTTCATTATGGCTTTTGTTATCCCTCTCCCCTCTTTTATATTTTCCTGCATGGCTGTGGTCCATTATCAACCGTGAGGCTGCGGGCAGTAGTATATGTAACTGTCGCCATGAACTTTAGAAATGCAGGGTCCGGCCGTTGGTTGATGCTGGTTCTGTGCGCACAATCTTGGCATGTGTGTTTATTTGGTAAATGAAAATATGTCATTGATACCTTTGGATAGCTTACACATTGGTTAACTAGCATGTTTGTTTGCCAAACAAGGAATGTGATGCTTTGAATGGTTTTAAGGAAGTTTAGGATTTAGGATAGCGTCCTTGAAATGCAATGTTCTGATTTGTACAGGTTTAATTACACTTCTTTACATATTCTTTAAATAACAACACACAGGGCACATACATAGCACTCTGGGCCTACATACTCAGTAGGACTGGCACTCTTGAACACAAGAGATCTGAATCTAAACAAAACCAGACTCCAATGGTAGGGTCACACACTCTAGACTCAAGACATGTCTTAGAGTTAAATATAGCATAGATCAAGGTAAGAATAGGTTTAAAAGTGTAAGTAAATAACACACATGAGCGACTTCTGTTTGGAAGGGGACATGGCCTGAGGCGGACAGGTGCATGATCTGCACAAAATGAATAGCTATTCTGAAGCACAGCAATTTTGAACATTATTATGACAAAAACATTGGCTATATGAATTGGTGAAAGTAGGCCTCCACTAAAATGTAGTGAAGACTGTGCTAACGGTCTTAGGTTCAAGGGTCATGTAGTGGTCAGTGCATCCCAACAGTGAGGTTTAGCAGCCAATACTTTAAGAGCACTATGGCCATATCTAACCAAATCGGACACCATTGTCAAAAAACGTCTGGCACCTAATTAATGAGGTATAAATTACTATTTGTATGCTTGTAAGCATACAAATACAAGTACGGGCATGCACAATGTGGCCACCTCTAACAAGATGATCTTTACAGTTTGACAACTGTTCAAGGAGGATTTTATCTCTGCAGATTGAAGCCAAAACACCTACATGCGCCTCCTGGACTACTCTAATACTAAAATGAACTTGCATGCCTCAATTTAGTACAGTAATATGACACGTCATATAATGACAATATGATGATATAATATTTATTACAATTTTGTTTGGTATATTAGCCTACTTAAGGAAAAACATGGTCAGGGATTTATGGGTGCCAGGTTGGGTTTGAAATACATACTCTGCTGCTTACTACTATTGAGTTACTATTGCAACTAATTAAAGTACAATTGATTGTTTTATATTTTAGAGCTTTTACTATGGCCTTGATGACATGGGCTGGCTTTGTGTTTCCTACATTAAAGACCAACACTTGTAACAGAGTGATAATATTATAGCTTGAGTGGGTCTGTCGTCTCCCTGGTCAGTGAGAGTGGGTGGTTGGCAGCGGTTTGATTGGAAGAAAGCCTGGGAGCCATTTTCATCTGGGCCAAGCGGCTTTAGTTCTTAAGCCACATGCACCTCCCTTGCTCCCAGCCTGCCCGCTGCCATAGATGTAGTCATTCTGATGCTGTTCACATAATCAGACAAGCAGGTTACATTTGCGTAACATCATGTAGACACAAATAGGCATGCGAGCATGAATGATAATGTGCCCACGTGCGCATGTGCACGCACACGCAAACAGACACGCACACTGAACACAGACACACTGAACTTTTTCCTGCTCTAATCCGTCAGATTAAGGCCATGATGCACTGTGCTGAAATCGTTTTTTTTTTTTTTGTGTGTGGATGTGGCAAAGGGCATGCTCTACTGCTCTTAAATGCCGTTCTTTATTCCATTTCTTTTGGCTGCTAAAGGGAGAAATTAATTCAATCTTATTCAATCTACTTTATCTGCCAAATGCTGAGTGCCTGAAGCTATTCAGTAGGTATTAGTATTTAATTGTACAGCTACTGTATAATGATGGTCTAAAGATCTGCACAATAAATAATTTACAAATCATGAAATCTTTTGTCTTGTACAATATGATAGTGTATATGGTAAGGCTTACTTTTATGTGTACTTCATCACATTTATGTGGGTTGTGAAGAGATACAGAAAGGTAAACTGGGGTGCACAATATAGGAAAATGTTTGTGTACACAGATAAAGCACAACCTTATACCTTATAACCTTATTCAGGCTGAGTTTGTACAGTGAAACAGTTCAAAAGACTAAACTTTGCAAACAAACCTTTAGATTAATTATGTGCTCCATAGAGTAAGGGCAGGTAAATATGGAGAGAGAACGTTTTCATAAAGGGAAATTGACTGTATAGCGTCTTTACCTCAATAAAGTCCACACACTGGTGGTTGAGATTAAATTTTCCTTCGCTCATGGAATTTAATGACCTGAACACACATTTTGAGCTCCATTGACTTCCATTGTTTCTCTCTTTTAACATGTCTATGATGGTGATCGGAGTCTCTGCTGGCACCTAGATCACCTCTAAAACATCTAATTGTTGTATGATGGAATCATACTTAAACACTACAACAACTTGATTTATTGGACTGATATAACTTGCCATTCACAATGAAATCCCTCATGTAAAAGGAAATGCCTACATAGTTTTGGGGATCTGTTCTGCTCCTTTTCGTATTTTATTATAAATAATAGTGCAGAGTTGTAATATGTTTGCTTTCTATCCCACTCTGTCCCCTAATACTAAATCCTTGTTTCAACCACGTCAGTCCCAGGAGAACATGACCAGCTCCAAAAAGTCTGATCTGATCTGCTGCCATGATAAATATCTGTTATTTTCTCTCCCTGATCGTTTTGGACAGAAATAAATGTCATATACTGTAGCGTAATCCTTTTTTAGCAGCGGAATCCTCTCAGCATAATGACGTACCCAGGACAATGGCTCATTGACTGGCTGAGTTCCCTCCATGTCTCTTAAAACAAAGAGTACCCCTAATGTGAGGTTGACAGTTTGAACCAATCTTGGATCCCTCAGATAAAAGGTGATAATCTATGGTCCAGTGAGAACTTTTGATCTTTATAACATGAAATGGGAGCTGACACACTCAATCAATACAGCAATGGATAGGCCCCCTCACACCCTGAATGTGTTATTAAAGACGAAAAGGAGGAATAATTATTTCTGTGTTGGCCTGTGCAGTCCATTTTAGCCTCTTATGTGGTTATGGGATATATAAATAAACTTGACATGAAACTGCTGAATCTTCCCGGGGTCTTCCCAGGAGAACAGACACCTTCTGCATGAAGTGCTATAGGTCCCCAGTCACTGTTAACCACATACATTGTGAACTCCTCTTAAGTGCCCACTTGCCATTAGTATCCAGTTTGGAGTTTGGAGGATAAGTCCAGTGTGAGTATATATTTTAGCCTCCAAAGGCTACAAATAGTCCAAAACTCACAATGATTTCCTCCTACTAACAGTAATGTCCATCTAGCTAACGTCAGATATTGTTCATATCTTGAAAGCCATAGAACTCAATTGTTGTCAAAACAACTATTAAAACGTCACAGAGCCATTCTGTTGCCATCTCAATAAGCATGGACGTCATCACTTCATAATGTTGTTTCAGGTAAATCATTGTAGGGTTTCCTTTGTTCTGTAGGCTATATTGACTATAAGAAAAATTACAAAAATTACAATGGCCTTACCCTTTTAACACCATAATAGCATTTGAGTATTACATTTACAGCATAGCAGACGCTTTTATCCAAAGCGACTTACAATGACATTGTTCTATTACGGAGCAGACAGGGGTTAGGCATCTTGCTCAGGATGCTTACAGGTAAGCCGACTCTGGGGCTCGAACCCACAACCTTCTGGCTGGGAGTCCAAAACCTAGACCACTAGACTATCCTTTATTATTTACTGACACATTTTTATATTTTCAGCATATACGTCCGACTTGATTACTAACTGTAAGGCAACACTGGGATACTATAACAACATCTTCACAGCAATCTTCCATTCTTGGAGCATCATACAAGGATACACCAACATTTGCTGGGAGTATCCTAAGAGTGCCATCTGTTGGCTAGTTTAAGTCACTGCAACAGACTTCTCAGACATACTGACTGACTCAGTGCAGAAGGGCTCTAATAGTGTAATTACATGTATCCATTGTTCTACAGACAAAGGCCGGTTAGTTTTAGATCAGTGACGGCAGATGGCTGAGAATTGGGTATAGTTTTGTGTGTATATGTGTGTGTGCGTATGTGCGTGCGTGTGCATAGGGGGTCTTTATGTTTGAATTCTGGCAAGGCATAACAAGAAAGAGAGTGCACTAATAAGATTTGTCCTGCTAATATTGTCCATCTTAGGCAAGTCAATTTCCAATGTACCAAAATGTGCAGGTTAATGTGACTTTAATGATTAACATCAGTGCAACACCAGTCTGTTTACACAGGAGTGGGAGTGATCTATCCAATATGGGCATACTGGGTGTAGAATATGATGGCAAGGCTTTCACGATACTGGTTCAGAAAATGTCTATAGAGAATGAAGATATGAGCTCCGAGAAGGAGCACTGGATGCTAACCCTTCAGGAGGTTTTCTACCCTGTACTGGCTTCTGTGGGTATTCCCTGTGAGTACATTAGGCTATATTGTAATTTTAAGAGAAAATCTGTAAGCTGTACAGGCGAATTTTATACAAAAATAACGGACTATGATATTAACAGTCACAAATTTGCAGAATATGTGCTGATTTTAGCTGAAAGTACATGTCCCACTTTATGTATAGGTACAAGTACAGTATTGGCTGGTATTGGTGACAACCAAAATGCCTTTAATGATTACAATTCCTTCTCTAGCTAATATCATTACCTTTTTAATCATCTGGATGAGGAACTGCATGCTGTCGAGGTCCAGTAGTTTCTACCTGATGGCCATCTCTGTGGCTGACACCCTCGTCCTGATCTTCATCGCGGTACTGGAGCTCACTCTGGAGCACCACCAAGAGGAGCCATTTTGGAGTCATGACCCATGGTGCAAGCTGAGGGACATCTTCACCTATGGAGCTTCCAATGCATCAACGTGGCTGGTTGTACTGTTTACAGTGGAACGTTACATTGCTATCTGCACTTGGAAAGTCAAAACTAAAATCTGCACGCCCAGAAATGCAGCATGGACAATTGCTACGGTCTTTCTCCTCAGTAATCTTTTTGCGGTTCCTTACTACTGGTCAAATGTGTCAGTCGTTAAGGGCAACCAGACAAGATGTGTCTACAATAAAGACGCCCCATCTCACTTTGTTCATTCCCTGGTCTGGGTTCAGACTGTGCAAGCTTACATTTTGCCCTTCATCGTCATTTTGACACTAAACGGATTGACTCTGCGCAAGATCTCCCTCAATAACAGGGTTCATACGTCAGATTCGATGCCAGGGGTCCACAGGATTGTACCACTGCTCCGCTCAAAGAAAAGGAAGTCTGTGGTGCTCTTAGTGACTGTGTCTATGACTTTTGTGCTATTGTCGGTCACGCGTGCTATAACCCAGATCATTCTGCGCACAACATATATGTATAGTGAAGATCGAAACGATTATAGCCTCGCAATGAACATAGCGGCTGACATTGGAACTATGATGAGCCTGAGCAATGCAGCAGTTAACATGTACCTTTATGTCTGTACCCAGTCCAAGTTTCGCCAAGAGTTCATTTACTGTGTCAAGTGTTTTCTTAGTGCATGATAGCTGTACTTCCACTGTAGGACAAACTCAGAAGAAAATTAAACTGCATCTTTGACATTTACAGTTACACCATAAGGTCTGTAAATTCTTGTATGCCTTCCACTGTTTGAATCAGTGTAAAATGGCTATGTTCACACACCCATAAAAGGTGCTTTATTGACTCCATAAAATATGCTTTAATCTTCCCCACTCTCCATGTGTTTACATATTCATTTTGCTTCCCTATAGGGAAACAGTTTGCCCTCCATATTAATGGTTTGGAAACACACCTGCGTTTGATTTTCTGATTAATTTCCTATCATTGGTTTCCAGACACACGACAAACAAACATGCTAAATGTCTGATAGAGTTTTGGCTCATGGCAAGACAGGTTTAATATCCTGAAACAAATGTGTACACTGTACAGTCTTGAATCAATCAGGCCACATTACAATTAGTTGTAATAAATGATAAGTGAGGTTTTTAGGGTATGATGACAGGGTATTTTAGGGTATTAACATTTTGTTAGCTAGTTTGTTATTAAAGCAATCATCTTGAGCCCCTCTCAGTACCAAGACCATTAGCTGAGAATGTAGGAATTGTGATGATGTTTTTAAAGTAAATCTTAATGTATGTATATGACAAATTTTAGGCCTGGTCTGAATGAGTACAACAATAAAACACTGATCAGACCCATACAATATTTACTGCTTTAAGACAATCTTACTGAAATAATATTTTGATATTCAGTGGGATCTTTATCAGGTTAATGATCTGGTCTGCATGATTTGCATAAAAAAATAGAATTATAAATTATAATAAGATACAAGGCCTATGATGTCACACTAATAACTCAATTCATCAACTCTTACAGATACATTTTTTATTGAGTGATTGTACCATTGACAGATGGTATAATTAAAGTGTTGCTATTTCTTCTTGCCAATTTTTGGAGCTTTGTCTAGTCCTTGGATATACTTGCGAGGAATTTGGTACTGACCTGGAATTGAATAAACACAAATTTTATGAAATACATCTATGCAAATGGATAAAGAATTAAACAGAGACCAATGATCATTTCCACACCTTGTAGCAAATTGCCAACTTGTTGAATTTGGTTGCCTTGGATCTGAACCAATACTTTGTCTTTGGCCCCAGGGACAGGCTGCAAGACAGAGCTAGCTTGGACTTTGTGCTGCAAGGCGGTAGACACATCTGCAGGGTCCAAACCATAAACTTCAAGGTTTTTTACAAGAGTCACCTATAAGGAGAAGCCGATGATAGCAAAATCAAACATATTACACAATTGTAGCATGGAATGTAATTATTTAAATAATAATAATGTGTCAACGTTGTTATAGACGATCACCTTCTTGTTGGAACCTTTAGAAGCCACAGATATGTCTATGGGCTCAATGTGGCCCTTCTTAACAATGGGTGCTTGGCCAGGAAACACAAGTTGATAACATTCTTGCATTCTGCCTAGCGTCCTGTGAACATCAGTTGACATTGTTAAACCTGTAACAAACTGCAGACCCTCAGTGTAGGTCTTTCTTGCTAGAGATCATGTGATGTACCTAAAATTATATAAAGCTAGAAAGCTGGCAAGCGGCAGAGAGCAAACATCATAAAAACGTTAGCAGACATTTTTCCTTCATGTCCTGTATATATTACTGGATATATATCATTGGCTTTTTGGCTGGAAGGAGCTTTCTAATGGAGACATAGTGTATTTGTGGAGCACATGCACAGAGAAAAAATAATTAACATATCATTGACATCCTCAAGATCAGTCCAAATCTGCATTCCGTTTTGACATGAAACTTGCTATGGTCTTTTAAGGACACAGTTTGGAAAAGTAAGTTGCGTAGTTGAAAACGAGTGAAAATGTAGTAAGAACCAAATAAAAACATTGGTCTGGTTCACAATAGTGCGCCGGCATGTGTGCCTTTTTAGTTTTGAATAACTGCAGTGACTTTGTTCGGCATCATTTTCAGTTTGCTTCAAGTTAGAATTTAAAGTTAGCATTAGTCAGTGAGGACAAACTATTTCTGCAGCAATACTGTAAGCGGTAGTGTGTCATATGTGGTATTACACAATTACTGTATTTTAAAGCCTAGCTTCATGAGCAGGGTATTTTCATTTGCAGTATATACATACCTGAGCAGAATGAATGTTTTTCCGCCAATTGACATAAAATCCCTCAGTTACGAGGAACCCGGCATCCGCCCATATTGGGCCAAAAGGTTAACAGTCAGCTGTACAAGGGTTCTCCTTGGGAAAGTGTTATTGTATCTCACACAAAATTCTTACCCACAACTGAACAGATGCACATGGCCCCATTATATTAAAGGGACAAGCCTATTCCCAGCACTGCCCCTAGTGGCAAGGGATTCGATTTTGACAAGGCATGCTGATTTTCGTCAGTATCTAACAAACCTCTCGTTCCTGTCCTCTCTCTTTCTGTCACACCATCCTTTATATCAATATCAGGATAATCAAAAAATAATAACAGTATAGTGTGGTTTTTCTTGACACTTTTGTTATAAAGTTAGTATAGTCTTTACCTGCTGAAGAGATCATCCCACTTAAGAGCCTCTACATCCTGGTACTCTGATTTGTCCAACAGGCAGTCACATAGAATTGGGTTGATGAAAACATAACTGGCAGGGAGAATTACATATTAGGAATTAAGAATACACCAAATTAATTTCACACCTCTGTTTTGGCTCACTTTTTTTGTGAATTGACTCCAGGTGCTGACACAAATGGTGGCTTTTATTGTTGTTTTACTAATAGAAACGATAGTCTCCAACATTACGTGCAACAGACATCAGTCAACTAAAACCCTTTTGCCAGTTAATTTGTGCCGCTGTTGATTAATGTTTATGTCACAATTCTTACTTTTTATTAATTTCATCCACCAGGTTGTTCTTCTTGACATACTCTGTGATAATACTTCTAACATCAGTGGGCTGGAGTATTGTTCCTTTCCTGTAAGTCAAGCCAGACATAGTAGGCCAGAATTGGCATTAATATAAACATGCACAGAAATAAGAGTACATATGCCAAAGTGTACGCACTTCTTATTTGCCTCTAGAAACATAGGTTCTAGTCGGGTTGACACAGAGTACAAAGTTGTGATCTCAGGAGGATGGTATGGCTTTTCTCCTCCCATCTGCTCTGAAGCCTCCTCAACAATGGGCTCCTCTGGGGCTTGGAAGGAACGCAGTCTATAAACAGTTCATATAATAAAAATCAAAAGCACCACATGCAGTCAGCCTAGACCTGGGCAGGCTGACAGCCTAACGCTGAACCAGGAATTTGATTAAGTTGAGACAGGACTAGACTTACTCTGGATTCCTCCAGTCCACTTCCACAATGCTTTCCACTCCTTTGCTCAGCTCTTTTATCTGCACAAGGTTGTACTGCTGTTGCATGGTCTGCAGGAACTTGGACAACTAAACAAAAATGACCCAGGGGAAATATTTTTTTGAACATTAAAATGTATATACGTCCACGATGTCTCATTTATTAACATCGGGTCTACCTTTTTATAGCTGGTTTTCTTGATTTCAAGTCTCTTTCCACTTGGACTGCAAAATAACAAAATGTTGTGAGTGCTGACTCCTCCTGTTTAAATCCCCTCTAGCTCATCTTAAAAGGTGAACCATACACTACCAGCAAGAGAACATGTGGTTACGGAGAAAGGTACTGGTCAGCAGGGGGAGCTCCGACTTCTTCACCTTGGTCTTGAGTGCATGGAGAAAACACTGCAGCATCAAGGCATCCATCTGCTCTGTGGAGGCCACATTGAATTAAGCATTAGACCTGCTAAGTTAATATCGATTCCATCTTATTCATCTCTGACATGCTCTCACCTGACAACATTGCCCACTCTCCTCCCCTTATTATGACA
Source organism: Percopsis omiscomaycus (assembly GCA_027575585.1). Lineage (NCBI taxonomy): Eukaryota > Metazoa > Chordata > Actinopteri > Percopsiformes > Percopsidae > Percopsis > Percopsis omiscomaycus. Next base: position 16,489 of record JAODLI010003918.1, on the reverse strand, counting down.
ACCATCCCCAGCAATAGTTTAAACGTTTACGTTTCAACCAACATAATAAAGCTTTGCAGATATTTAGGGGCTTGTTGTTTTCAAATTGCCATTCTAGATTCAAGAATTCAGATCCAGTTGAGGAAAACCTCAGTAATGTGTATAGTAATGTAAAGATTACACTTTGAAACACAATATTTGAAACAATGTTTGAATAATGAGCATTTTTTACATCTCCAAACCTATTAGGCCTACAATTATAAAACCAATATAAACCCAATATATGGGCAGATGTTGCTAAAAGGCATTGGTAAGTGAGTAACCTTGTATTGTTTTCTGATCTTGGTTTTTATTCTCTTCCTCGTTCCCTTGCTCCTCATTCTCTTCATCTCTTTCAGCCAGACATATAGCCTCGATACCAGGGCATGACTTTTCTGGGATCTGTTCACCAGCTGCAATAGTACATTGTTCTCCTTCCCCAACCCTCTTAAGCATGCCCCCCTCTTCCACATCACTGTCCTCCATATCCATCAATTGACCATCGTTGTCTACATCCGGTAAAGAAGGAGGATCCGACTTGTCACCGAAGGCCCTAACAAAAATAAACAAACAAGAGGTAAGTATCTCATCTTTTTCAATGTGAATCTGCTTTGTTTCCTGTTTATTTGCAATTACTCACAATGATATTGTTTGAGCAGTGTCAACAGATAATTGATTGCTGCACAAAATAAGTAGCCTGTTTAAAGCAACCTACCACAGAGTATCCATGTATGTGTGGAGAACAGACACTCCTCTTCCTTTCATACCCACACTGCACATTTCTGCACTGGACAGGGCAGTGGTGCCAACTGCCACTGGAGCTCTGGGAATAACCAAATGATGCTACTGTAATAGTGATAAAAACAAAACCACTGGCAAAAATCCTGAGTTATAGTACCTATTATTCACTAGTGTAACAACACACAGGTCACCCTGCTTCACTTGTGGAAGACCTCTGGAAGAAACCACCACTCCTGGCAACATGAGATCTGAAGATAATAATAAGTGTTATATTTCCACTACTGGCACTGTAGAAAGAAATGTATTATATGTAACAGGTGTTAGTAAAGCATCTTACCTGCCCCCCCAATCAACTTCTCAAGTACAGCAGGCCATGTTGTAAATGCTGGCAGCACATTAGGGTAACGCCAAATCATATACACTGAAAATATTATTATAAAATGCAGTATATGTCAGCTATGGAATTATCAACTCAGTCCAATATGCTGTAGCTATCGATTTACCTGTGGGGTAGAGATGTTTATTCAATTCAAAGAACATTGGGTTTTTATTAAGAACATAAAGTGTAACTGCATCTCCTTTGTGTGCATAAATCTTAACTACATTTAGTGTCTCTTTGTTGGGGACTAAATCTGACAACTCCTCAGCAGACAGCGAAGGAAAGGCCGCAGATACGTCAGCTTTAAGCTTTCTCCTGGTTGGATGACAAGAAAAAATATTGTATGTAAAAGGTTATACAGTAGGCTACTATGCATCCAGTAAATATATAGCAACATCTACTAGAAATATATACACTCAAATTGGTTGATTTGTAATTTTTAATAAGTTTCCAAAGTAGTACATTTACAGTGACTAGTTACAGTACCGGTAACGTTAGTATGGCCGCAATGTGAGAATTTATGGGGGCAATACCAACACACCTGTCTGATCCTTTGATCGCAGTGTTTGATTTGACACGAAATGCCCTCGCAAACATCTTCTTAATGAATAGATGTTTCCATTAAATAACAATTTATCTTCTCGCAAAAGCGAACGGAGTGTGTCGCTTAACATAAGGCAATGCACACTACGGTTATTATGGTTCGACACCAAATACCCGCCGACATGAAAATGTGCATAACACATTGTGGTTCCGTAAAACGAACCAACGTTATACTTTTATTTATCTTCAGACTACTACTATCACCCTGACCCCCATTAAAATTTAACATTTGGAGGTGAAAGCTATGGCCCATTGGATTAAGTGTGTATGATGTAGTTTTTTTTAAAGCATAAGCCTTCAAACGTCTCATTCCCATTCCCCCTACTCTTAGTAACGATACGGGAAATGAACACGTGTTGTCCCGAAATTGCCCCCCTTTGCCAACAATTTGGACTCTACATCTGTGGTTATGGTCAAAGTCTCTATATTGTTTGCAATTGGTCAGTATTTAGGGTTAGTTGAAAAGTGTAATATATTTTAGGAACGTATTTTCCTTTTGTAACTATTAGAAGTTTGAAGTAAACTCCTTAAACGTCTTAGGCAGACTGCTAGGTAGACTTTCATGAGACACTTATATACAGCACTCAAATTACAATTTTCATTGAAGAGTACCGTTTCGGCATGGCACCAGGACTGCCTAGTTTAGTTTGACGGTGGCGGTGTTTCGGGGCAGGTGACAGAACCTGGGACAAAGTTACAGTATTCCAGTTATAGTTGTTTGTTGTTAATACGCGCTAGCCCACGTTAAACTGTATTATGATTTTTAATTGTGTTTACTGCGTGAAAATCAATACCAGTCGATAGGTAAAGTGGTCTAGACGAAACACGAATCTCGCCGGCAAAGTTGTCTCTTTTGCTAAGAACTACGTTACCGATAGCTAGCTAACCTCATGCTAGCAGTAGGCTAGCAAGAAACAACATGCAAGTACAATATGAGTTCTGCGTTTGCAGCTAGCTAATTAACTAGCCACTGTTTGCAATATATAACCAACGCACCTGCTGGATTAATTTATTTATTTCAGCAATTACGAACAAATATCAAAATGTTATCTAACGAACCGAATCAGAACCAACCGGCCTTCAACCAGCTGCAACAAACTCCAAATCTAAACTCAACTTTCCCCCAGTTTTTCGTAAAACCCCAATGTCCTCTCCAAGTTAAAAAGAATGCAATTACTGACGATTACAAAGTTACGAGCCAGGTCCTTGGCATGGGGATAAATGGCAAAGTGTTGGAAATATTCCATAAAGAAAGTGGAGAAAAATTCGCATTGAAGGTAAACGCTTGTTCGTACATTATTTATATATATATATATAATTAGTTCTGATTTATAAGCCTATAACTCAAAGTCAAATGTCTCTTTAAATTATGTATAATATTTGTATTGCATTTATTCACTGGAATAATTTGCACCAGGCTTCCTATGTCGTTGCTGTCTGAAGTGTATATTTTTCTGTGCCTAATTTTATATATTTATATATATATATATATAGATTTTATAATTGAATGGCTGCGGTTTAAAATTATATACTTAACGTTAAATGCCTAAAATATCTATTATTTTTTTATTTAAACCCATGGCTAATATAATTGAGTCAAAAGCCGAAACTGGAAGTCACTATAAATTATTATTTTTTGATAGTTTAGTTTGATATAGTTGCCCAATTGTTGGAATCATTGCTGGAATTGGTTGTTGCTTTTGTAAGACCACAGCTGTCATCCTGGTCCCCAAATAACATTTACCTCTTAAATCTCTTGTGGATTGTAAGTGAAACTAACACATATCTACTTATTGTTGACTTATTTAGAGAGATATGAGCCTACATTACATTACATTTACTTTATTTTTAAATTAATATTTGAACTATATTGTGTTGCATCTTACAAATTTTGTTGGGCGTGTCTGTGTTTATGGAAGTGGGTATGATGTTAAGCAACTAATTTAGGTGGTTCAAACATCGATATTCCCTGCATGTTTTCACACTTTTCACAGTCAAAGCTTTTTGGTAAGAAATAACAAGTCAGTATGTCTCCTTGATTCCAGGAAAAGCTTCCTATACACGCTCTCTTTTCATTAATTACAGTATTATGTCTCCCCTGCCAAGGCTTAGTGCTAGCCTGCAGGGATGGATAATTGAATACGAAAAGTATCATGCCCTGTGATATTACCTCACTGCACTCCTATGGGATCTACTAGTCACCCCTGAGGCACTTGTGGTATGTCCCCACCTCCTCAGCAGTGCCTACTCCTATTGGTGTGATTGGAGAAGCAGAAATGTAGATGCATAGCATGTAGACTCAAAGCTGAATGCTGGCTAATTTTACACTGGAAATGATCTTAAAGAATATAAATTTAAAAATATAAAACACTTTGTTTTTTTTAGACAACTTTTAGTACTATATTAAAGTCATTGGTGTGACTGATTGGATTCATGCCTTTTTTTTTAATTTTTGGAAAATTATGCATTGTGCCCTTCATGTCTGTTAAGACAACGGAGTGTTAATCTATACTCTCTCTAGCTCATTCAAATGGTCTTAGCCAGAAATATAGCTAGGGTGACATGCCTGTGTTCTATAAGTAGCCAAGGCGAAAGATGTCTGAGGGATTATTTGGTTTTGATTTGTACAGCAGCACAAGGTGTCCTAGAGGTTTTTAATTAGCTAATCACACAGTAAAAAGTGTTTTGAGATGGATTAACAAATAGGAGAAACAAACAAATGACCCTTCTCCTCCTTGGCTGATCTTTATCATCAAGCATAGGGGTTGTCTGTTGCTTGGTTTTATTCTGCTGGGCTGAGATGAATGGGCTATTTGTGTAGCAGAGAAATATGTTCTTGATGGAGAAAACAACACAGAGCCAGCCCCCCTTTTTTCCTTTCTGCGTGCCCTCAAGTTCAAGTTTTTGATGTTGCATTCTTACTATCTGTCGTGCTGCAGGCTAATATCATTCCAAGTTGGTATGGTTACATATAGGGTGAAGAGATAGATTTCTGTAATAGTGTTGTTTGACCTTGTATAAGGACAGTGTTGAAGCCGTAGCATGATAGTAACACCCTGTGAGGACTGTATGACTACATTGTGAGACCAATGGCTTGTTGTTGTTGTTCAGGGCATAGTGTATTCCTACAAAGGAGGGAAGTGTGTGTGTGTGTGTGTGTGTGTGTGTGTGTGTGTGTGTGTGTGCTTGAGTGCTCTCTTAAGCCTATTTCCGTTACCAGGCATGTGTTGGTAAACTTTTAAGTAGCCTTTACTTAATGTGGAAATATGTGGATATGAACTACTGCATACCGTTATCATAGTGAAGGAATTTCTATTGATGACTGCTCAGTACGTAATGGTACAAAGCAGGTCATGTTGACTTTGTTCATGCTGTGTCTCAGATGCTGCAGGACTGCCCAAAGGCCAGACGAGAAGTGGAGCTCCACTGGAGGGCGTCACCTTGCACTCATATTGTACACATTACAGATGTTTATGAGAACCTCTACCAGGGCAGGAAGTGTCTCCTCATCGTCATGGAGTGGTGTGTTCTAACATTTAGTACATTACTCGCACACACAAAGCAGTCTGTGTTAGCCTGGTGATACGAGCTACTAAATAATATGCACAAAATGCATGTTTCTTGCCTTACAGAATGGTAATCTTTTGAATCACTTTTGACTGGTTCAGTTTTCATGGGGTTTGCATTACTTACTCCATCTGCTAACTGGCTTCTAGTTTAATGTAAATTGACTTTGCTGGGGTATTTGTGTCAAAGACCTAGAAGCTTTTTTGGCTATTATATAATATAATAAAATAAAATCATAGTGTGGTATGAAAGCTAGATTTGTCTGAATTCTTTGTGCTGATTTTACCCCAGCACCTTCAACAAAAGATTATGTTGACTAGCTCCTATAATCTTAATCCTTAAAATAATTCAAATAATTAACAATACAAATGACTAATAAATATCAATGAGCACTTACAAGTGTGAAATATCTGTTAACATTGATGATTTATTTTTTAAGGTTACTTTATTTTGAATAAGAATTGAATTGCCACAATTTGAATGATAAAAATCCAAAACGGTTTTCACTAAACTTATGCGATATATATATATATATATATATACAGTAATGGATCATTATAAATTATAAGCCCATAGCCTGTGAATATACATATGTTAGGTTTCAATAACTGGAAATTTCATAATTGTAGCCTTAAACATGTCTTCATACTTCTACTCAATTCTGATCTTTTTTTTTAGCATGGCAGGAGGGGAGCTATTTAGTCACATACAAGACAGAGGGAATCAAGCATTTACAGAACGAGGTAAAGAGACCCATATCTATTGTAATGTAATTCAGTCTCTGTTGATTTGAATGTGTTTATCAGTAATTCCTTTATTATATTATCGTATTATTGTCCTCTCTCCTGTTTTTTCAATGCAGAGGCCTCTGACATCATGAAAAGTATAGGAGAGGCCATATATTTCCTGCATGCCATCAACATTGCTCATAGAGACATCAAGGTAAAACATAACTATACATTCAAGGACAAAACCTACAGTTTTTCGGAATGTATAGGCACACATCATTAAAAGGACAACATACATTAATTTTATTTCACACATGCCTTTCTTTTATAGGTAAATGTTTTATGTAAAAATAAATAAATAAAAGAAGATACATTCTCATAAATATTGTCTTAGTTTGAAATGTGGAGATTGCATGCCCCTCCCACATCCGAGGGCTAGGTGGGTCTCACTACTGTGAGACACTTAGTTGAAAGTTTAATCGTAACCTGTCTCCTCTGCTTCAAGCAGGGAGTTACTATCCTGCCACTCATTTCCAAAATTTTCTGTTGCCACCACTACCACAAAGCTCTGTATTTAACTAAATATACAATTATATATATAATATAATTTATTTTGGTTACTTATATTTTTTTAAATGTTTTTCTAACACAAGAAATGGAATGACAGGAAGTCACTGAATAGTGTGTACTGAAAGTGATTCTTTTGCATTTTACATTTGCTTTTCACACAGTTGTTGTTTTTTTTTAAATATATATTCAGTTGTGCAAAAAACTGTTCTTGTTTCTATCAGCCAGAAAACCTTCTGTACACCTCCAAAAGGCCAGACGCCCTTCTCAAGCTGACTGATTTTGGGTTTGCCAAAGAAATCACCATGCTCAACTCCTTGGCAACTCCATGCTACACACCCTACTATGTTGGTATGAAGGAAGTTCTATAAAAAAAAAATATATATATATATTTTATTTATTTTTTATTTTTTTTATTTACCCCCTATAACTTTTTGGTTACAAAATGTGCTTCCTCAAACTCTGGCATTTGGGATTACATTTGTCCCATTTGTGCTTATTAAAGATTTATTGCCCATGTTTTGTTATAAACTTTCCCTAGGAAGATATTGCATAGCCTTAAAAGCTGGCTGATTGTTATATACTTGGCCAACTGATATATTAGCCAACTGATACTTGGTTATGCATAGTTTCATCTAATAATAGTATACTTTGTATTACATATTTTGAATATCGCAGAGTCAGATACACATTAAGCTATACCAAATTAAACTGTCCTTGACTCTTCGGCAGCTCCAGAAGTTCTTGGTCCAGAAAAATATGACAAATCGTGTGACATGTGGTCTCTGGGTGTCATCATGTATATCCTGTAAGTCAAACAGTCATCAGCTTTCCAGCATTCTGTTTGAACTGTTGGATATCATCATCATCATCCCCCCAACCTCCCCTTTATCCCAAGGCTTTGTGGATATCCCCCGTTTTACTCCAATCATGGACTGGCAATATCGCCGGGGATGAAAAGACGGATCCGCAATGGACAATACGAGTTTCCCAATCCTGAGTGGGTTGACGTGTCAGAGGAAGGTGAGAGAAACCAAAGACCTTGCATATGATGTTTCGTAACGCGCGTCGCCGCGTACAATTTAAAGTATGTCTGTTTTATTGACTAACTATGTTGAGGAATTTTAACAATAAAGACGACGTGAGGGGGGAAACAACTGAAGGTTGATGCTTCTGGCATCTCTGCCGTTCTCAGGGGCAGATTTACTAACATGTTGGCACCTGTTTAAGGCATAATTTTATCGCAACATGCGCCTAAAAACATGGCATGTATTAACAGACCGCAAATGGTTAAAACCGCATTCTGCCTGGTGCAGGAATGCAGAATCGCAATTTGTGCTTTCCCTATACATGCATATGCATTCATGGGAGGGTCAAGTGAAAAGTGGGAGTTGGTGCAAAACCATGGGAGGAGGATTACCTATTCCGTTGAATGTATGAAGACGCGGGCAAGGATGTATGTTTAAATACTTTAGGGAAAGCTTTCTCTGCTACTGACTATATCCTTTTATGGGTAGCTATATTTGTTTAATTAGCAAGACAAGTTCCACAACATTGTTCATGATTATAATGACACTATTATCATAATGTAATCTTAAAGTTTATTTGCTTAAACTGACATATTGGTTTACTGTACCTCGTTCAGATCAAGCCTTTTCAGCCGCTCACTCCATCACGACAGAAAATGTATACTTTGAGACAATTTGCTTTGGTTTTTTATTTTAGAAGGAAATTGCATTGCAAATTATTGGTTGGGACAAATGAATGGTCCCTTTTTTTAATATTGGTCCCCACCTACACCTATGAACATAGGCCAAGGAGACGTGCTGAGAGGATTTTCACCACAAGAATTAGGCTACTCTTTTTCAATTGAGTGAACAATAAGTCATTAAGGGTTACAGATTAAGCAGTCATGTAATAATGCAGTTACTGGAAAAAATCAGAGATGATATTGAACCTTCGACTCAGCGAACCAGGCTCCGCAACATGCAGCGGCGACAAACTTACCGCTGTATTTTATGAACTTACCTTACGCGATCAGCCGCAGGTTTGGTACATCAACGTAAAATGAAAAGGCACAGTGTGCGCTTTCTGTTCTGGCCAATCACGTGCAATAACAACTCTTTACACCTATATGCGTACACATTATTTTATTCTTTAACAACACTGATCTATTTAGAAGTCAAGCTAGTGTGAAACTGTTGCTATGTTTAAGACATTTAAACTTACTCTGGCCTATCTAGTGTTCGTTACATAGACCCGACGACTTACTAGAATGTGATTGATACCAACATGGCTCACAGGCACACTTGACTGTGTTTTTTGTTTTTTAGCAAAGCAACTAATACGCCACCTCCTGAAAACTGAGCCTGCCCAGAGAATGAGCATTATAGAGTTCATGAACCATCCCTGGATTAATGTAAGCAGGCTTTACACTCTCTTCAGACAGGCTCATTGCTTATGCATTCACCGCATTTTGTAAGATGTTATGAATATTCAACCAGGTTTTCTAATGTCAACAGCAGTCAATGGAGGTCCCACAAACTCCTCTCCACACTAGCCGCGTACTTCAGGAGGAACAGGATGTCTGGGAGGAGGTCAAGGTCAGTGAATCGGTTAAATCTGTCATCAAATGACTTGCCACTAATTTGTAGACAGGAGAAGCTGATATATCTGGTTTTAGATGCGTTATTTCTATTTTATAGACATATTATTCGGACCCTTACTCTGTTTATTTAAGGCTGATAATTTCACAGTTGAAAGTTACCAGAGCTGCCACAAAGGCTGGTACCCAAGCTTGTTTTTCCACTTGTTGTGGTCACCACTTGCATGCTGGGAGAGTGGAACGAGAGTGGAGAGAGTGGCTTGGAATGCTTTTGATGTCATGCTAGTGCATTTATTTATTGAACATTGAAAACCCTAGCAGGGTAAAACCGATTATGTGTAATGTCTTTTTTTGTGTGTGATTGTTAGGAGGAAATGACAAGTGCCCTGGCAACTATGAGAGTGGACTATGAGCAAATCAAAATCAAAACCATTGACGATTCGTGCAATCCTCTGCTCTTGAAGAGAAGGAAGAAAGCAAAAAATGCAACCACGCAACCACCTGGCCTTTGAAATTATTAACTGTGCCAGTCTCTTTTACTATGCTCCCCTCCCATCAGACAAATGTGCAGTTAGCTAAAACGGTTAGCTAAAACAAGCCACTCGGAGGTTTAAAATTGTTATATCAGACACGGCCGAAGTTGTGTGTTTTTTTTATTTTTCTTTTTTTCTTTTTTGCTTTAAGTAACTCATCTAAGCCCTCTTTTTAATTTCTGACCCAAACTAGAAATGTACAGTGACTGGGCTTGTTTCCCTTTTTAATAAGCATGCTCTGCCATATTTTTACTATTTATTTGTTTTTTAAAAAAAGATACTGTTAGGGAAATGCCCCATTTAAGAAGCAATGAAACATATGGACGTATTTTGGCCCTGCTTAATCCTTCCTATGTAAACCTATATGCACTAGAAAGTGTTTTGTGTGTGCATTGATGTTTATTTGTACATTTTCTCTTCAGAGGAAACAAACATCTGTGTATAATGGAGTGTGACTCAGTCTCACCTGTTGTGTTGATGTAAATACTTATTCACATTAGACAACAGTACAAGAGGTTTTACTGTATTGTTTGCATATTTTTGTCTAGGTTTTTAGGTTGTTTTATTTGTGGGGTCCCCACATGAGATTGTATCACCCACATTGTGTCAAAGACGCATATAAGCCTTAAGGATTTGGTGTAGTCTTTTAAATGAATGTATAATCACATACTGTTAAATTTAAGGTTTTTGTGCTATATTACTCGCCGCCATCTATACTAAAAGTCCTTGCCATCATAGTTGTAATGTACTCATAAAACCTAAATAAATAGGAAAGATCACTGTAAACCATGGAGATTTAAGGTGCACACTGTTGATCTTGTCTGACTGGATTAAATCTTTTAAACATGCTCTTTGTCTTGTCCTTCATCTGATACCTTCTTATATTGGAGACTTTCCTATCCACGAGAGTATACGCTAGATTCGTTTGTGCTGATCAATTACCTACAATACAAAAGCATACAGATCCTCTTGTTCCTGAAGCCAAATATAATAAATGGTTTGTTTTTAAAATGTCAGACGTATAAGAAAAAAGACCTCCCGACCTATGTTTTCCCTTTTTGATATATGCTTCTATCAGGGTCGAAGTTACTAGTGTGTTATGGTAGAATCAATGACATGTCTATTCATTGTTTGTGGTTAGATCCATCAATTAAAGACCTCTGGATTAAAAGATGATATAAGGAAATACTGTAGATAAATTCTGTATAGCGTCAATTCAGACGTTCTTAGTAGTGTTTGCACATAAAAGAAAGATTTTTTAAAAACTCCCAACTCTTAGAAGTAAATATAATTTATACGATGTAAGGGAATATTTTTCCAGGTAGCTCATTTGAATTGGCTTCTGTAGGGATGTTTACAGTGGCTTGTGTTTTTTTAAATTGTATTTAAAGTCAGCACTGTATCAAACGGTAGATAGCCTAGTTCATATTCCGTCAAGATGTTTTCTATTAAAAACTGCAGTGTATAGTTAAACTAGCAGTTATTTCTTCCTCAGATTACCTTGTTTTGCCTGAGATTCTGCCTCATTCTCTGTACTGAAGGCAGCCATCTTTTGTATACCACTTCACTTAAACTTATCTGGTTCTATTTTTTTAGAATGTGTTCATGGAGATAATGGCGGTCATCTGTGCGTAAATGCGCCAGTGCAAGAAATTTTTTTACCTTCCCCACAGCCTAAACACTAATTGAGAAAGTGGTGTGTGTGTGTGCGCGCCCCAGAGCATGCAGACACGGGTATGAAGGCCCACAAACAGATCCAAGAATAGTTCAAAAGGAGATCACATTGGCATATCTACCTAGGTATTATACTGTAAGCTGTGTCTTACAATAACGGTATAATTTCACTGTAAGTAAGCCAGCCAGTGTATATCCATAAATTCTCTTTACTCCGCCACTAATCTATACACAACCTCACTGTAAACAACAAGGTATAGCCGCAAGTGGTTATGCTAATGATAAGGTACAGCAGAAAGAGGGAAAACAAGGTTGTTAAGAAGCAGATGTCTGCGCCAGTCCCCAGGTGGAAACTATATTGGCATGACTGGAGGCAGTGTAAGCTCGACCCTCGTGGAAAATGATGGCCTATGTGTCTTAATAAGAGTGGCTGGGGCTGCAGCTAGGGAGAGGGGATATTTACTCTAACGCAACTGCATATTTTGCTTAGTCTGAGCGAGTGAGGAGGGCTCTGAACAACAAGCAAGTAGGTATACTAGTTATTATTTGTTAGCCTAAACTTATTAGCACTACAGCTGACATAAACTGAGCTTTGGGTGATCAAATGTTATTTATTTTTCTTCTTTTTTTTTTAAATGTTTGTCTTCCTCCTCAGTGATCATGCGGTCAGTTGTACTGCTTCTCATAGTGGGTGCCCTGGACTTGAGCTTGGGCGAGCGTTTCAACCAATTACAGTGGCTGACCCAGCTGCGAGGTCGCAGACGCCACCCTGCAAGCCAGTTGGCCGATGAACAGGCTGTGGAATGTCCCTTGGAGTGTGACTGCCCCTCCGCTTTCCCCACGGCAATGTACTGTCACAGCCGCAACCTCCAGCTCGTCCCCTACGTCCCGTCACATATAAAGTACGTTTACCTACAGCGTAACCAGATCACCGGCATCCAGGATGATGTATTTAATAATGCTACTGACTTGGTCTGGGTCGTACTGTCCCAAAACAAGCTCAACTCGGACAAGATTGGAAAGAACATCTTCGGAAAGCTCAAGAACCTGCAGCGCCTTTACTTGGATCACAATGAGCTGACGCGCATGCCCCCCAACCTACCCAGATCTATCAGGGACCTGCACCTGAGCCACAACCACATCTCAAAAATACAGGCCAACTCATTTGAGGGGATGGTCAATCTCACCAGTCTTCAGCTCCATACAAACGTCATAGAAGATGTTGGAGGTGCGTTCAAGGGACTGAAGTCTTTGACAAAGCTTGACATGAGGAGAAACAGGCTACGTAAGATCCCTGACAACCTTCCTGAGAGGATCAATCAGCTCTACCTGGAATTTAATAACATAGAGAGTGTACGGGCAGACTTGTTCACCATGTATCCCAAACTGCAGTTTGTCAGGTTGGCCCATAACAAACTGACAGATAAAGGGATTCCCTCCAATGTCTTCAATGTCAGCACACTGGTTGAACTTGATCTTTCCCACAACACGCTGGAAAAGGTCCCCATGGTCAGTAGGAGCCTGGAAAATCTGTACTTACAGGCCAATCGTATAAAAGGTATGTCCGAATTTCTTGCTTTCTTAGGACCTTGGAACAGTACATTTATCTTACTACCATTTTGGTTTGCTGAATCAAATGCCATTACGATCTATGAGCGTAAATTGAGAATATAACAGAAAACATGATAGTCTTTGCCCTCAGAGTGTTACATTATTTCCAGGTAATTTGACTTATCTGTTAAACATGATATTTGGAAGGAACTTCATTTGTTGGTTGATTTTTTTCTCAAGGAGGTTAAACGTGAGACTTTTAGATTACCTTTGTCCTCCTTGGTTTTACATTCTCTAATTGTACAAATACAGAATCTTAGATGAACAAGTCTTCAATATATCCTTCATCTCCCTTCTTTCAGAGTTCTCTCTAAGGAGTTTCTGTGATGTGATAGATATGACAAACTACTCCAAGTTGAGAGTGCTGCGTTTGGATGCCAATGAGATCAGCGCCAAAGACATTCCTGCAGAAGCAGCATACTGTTTCCGCCTTGTTTTGTTCATAGATGTGTAGGCCTAATATCGCCTGTTCTGGTTCAGCCTGTACAATATATAGGCTTCTCCCAATCAAAACGTGGGGAATTGGAATTAGGAATAGTAATGTAATGTAATATTAAATGTTTGATCAAATGAGGAAAGGCAGGACAGAAATTACAAGTTACTGAAATTGTGTCCATTCTGTCATAGTTGGCTATTCTACCGTATGCAAGTGTCCCATTGTTACAGGGCTGACAGCAGTACGTCCATGTTGGGAGGTGTTTCAGCTAGTTTGGTCAAGTTTGGACCTTTGCTGCCATCGTGTGGTGGGTTATTGAATTTCAAGTGTCAACAGGAACACGACTATTAAAAGGAAGACTGCTTATACATTAGAATATAGATAGACTCACTAAAGTTATCGAATATAGTTTGTGGGTTTTAATGTGTATTTTATTTTATTGAGTTTCCAATGACAACAACAATCAATCACTCGGTTTTGAGTAATATTATTATATTCAGATTATTATGACATCATTGTCATCCTCGATTGAATTATAGCGCCTCCGGAACACCAAGTTTCCTTTCCCAGTTAAATGTTGAGAATTTGAAACACAGCTGTGCACACATCTCCAAGTGGAGGTAGGGGTAGAGAAGATGTTAGCCCATAAGCAGAAGCTGCGAGGAATGCAAGCCAGGAAGCACAGAGGGGCGAGGGTGAGGTCTATAATTACAAACACAAACTGAGCGGTGTTTCTTTAATTGTATTTTGGGTGTCAATATTTTAGAGCTTTGAAGATGTTATTTCTTTGTGGTTCCGTCTGTGGTCCACCTCTGTGTTTATAAAAATATTTATAAAATTAAGGCTGTAAAAGCACAGCGGTATAGGAAAGAAAACACACATTTCAGCTGCAAGAAGATTTTTTTAAACATTGGCAACATGGTCCTTGGTGTATTCAAATATTTAGCCATCCACTCACAGATAACATTTACAAAATTATTATTCAGATTTCTATGTGTAAAGTTATTCTTTGAATAAAAAATCTTTGCAACTAGTAGCCTTCTTTTTTTCTCTTCTTTTTCTTCTTTAGCCTTCCTATGTCTGAAACAACGGTTGAAGCGGTTGTAGGCTTATATCCAGTCATTGTTTACAACATTCTTTATGATCTATTTCCCTTAATATGACAGAGAGAAAGCGAAATAGATGGGGAAAGCACCCCTGCTGACAGTTCTGAACTCTTCTTGGGATATTTCCACATATTTTAACTAAATAAGTTTGAAGCCATGACAAAGGCTTGCCTTTTATCTTCCACAGCTGCCTTTAATAGTCAGCAGAAAGGCACTAAATTGAATTATAGAAATACTTTCCTTCTGTTGTAATAGAACAACTTGTGATGAGAAATGGCTAACTACCATGCAAACGATGGTCTATAACACGGATAAACAGTAGGCTGGGAATTTCAAGTGTGTTATAATCCAATAACTGTCAGTCTGCAAGGAACTGTCTCCTGAGGAAAACAGAGACGTATAAAAACACACACTTACAGACCAGCACATATGCACACGATCAAATTCTTAGAAGTATTAATGATGTGATCAGACATATTTCAGTATAATCTAGCATAATGTGAAAAGGTCCAGCTGTTCAATGCAGATATGCAGACCGAGTAAAAGCCAGTAAAATGTCAGGGAACTGGGCCTTTACGAATAGCTTAGGTAGCCTATCATTTACTTGGCTGTAATACCATGATATGATCAGTGAATGAATATTATTGAAAAGTCTTTCCAGTTGGAAATCAATGTGTATGAAATACATATAACCTATGTATATATATTTCTTTCTTTTTGACATTTTCTTTCTTTTTTTGCCATGGGGCCATGGGTTTTTGGCCTTTTATGTTTTTGTATTGATGATCAGTGTAGGTTAATAATGAGAAGAAGGAAGATACCTTCTAAAGTTTATTATTATGGAAATATCAATGTGTCAATAAAGGAATGTGGGCTATAAAACTTGTTAAGTACTTTAATAAGGTGTTATGTTTACATGCTTTTATCATGTGATGAAAGCACTGAAATGTGGATAAAAAATACAGATAGTTCAGTTTTATTATCAATCATATGATATGATATAGTGAAATAAATAAATAACTTGATTATCTGACACAATAAATGGAGTCATATCATATAAAAACATATCTGTCATAGATATATAATATACATAGCACATTATTACAAATAACATGATACTCATTTCCCACAGTCATTGCCAAGCTTTGGATTAAATAGGTTAGTGTGATATGATAGCAACACAAACACTCCATGGTTTATGGATAAAGGGTCCAGGTTCAGGCACTTGCTGTCGTTGCCTTCTGGGAGAAAAGACAACACAAATGAACACGGGATACACGGCACACAGACTGACAGTTTGGTCATGTAGACTACAAAGAATATACTCACATTATTGCACCTCCATTTCTGTGTCCTGCATGTCTCTGTGCATTCTGTTGTATATAAGTATGCGTTAGTCATTGTTAGTCAACAGCACAAGACTGTTCTGTTCATGTACAGTATATAAGATATGATCTTACCCATTGACAATATTTGACCTTGATCTGTGATGCAAATGGGTTTTCTGTTCAGAGAATAAAAGTATTAGCAGTTGTATTTTTCAAAGCTCAAACTACTCATTTGTGAAATAAAGAAACTAAATTCATGGACAAAATGGGACCCGGCACATTTAGTCATGCATGTATTGTATGTCTATTGCCTACAATACAGTCATATATTTTCATACATATTAGTCATTCAGAGTGCTGCGCCCGCATGACTAATGCCATGTCCTATCCAAATTGCATGACGCATTGGTGTCATTTCTCAGGACCATCCCATCCACTCTACATATTTAACAGCTGTCATGTGGAAACCTTTGTAACTCTAAGGTTTTTAGGTTTTAGGTTTCTTATTGTTTTTAGTACAACCCCAATTCCAATGAAGTTGGGACGTTGTGTAAAACGTAAATAAAACCAGAATACATTCATTTGCAAATCAT
>JAODLI010003901.1:0-29700 GCA_027575585.1 Percopsis omiscomaycus | reverse complement strand
CTCTCTCTCTCTCTCTCTCTCTCTCTCTCTCTCTCTCTCTCTCTCTCTCTCTCTCTCTCTCTCTCTCTCTCGTTCATTTCGTTCAGTGTTGTGCGGGGCTTATACTAGTGCATATTCTGTGTGGTGGATCTGGTGGATCAACCCCTGCTATTGGAGGCATAATCCATGGTTCCTTGGTTAAAAACACACACTTTTACCTTGTCTAAAGAGGCTCTCTATAAGCCGTTAAAGAAACTATAGCCAATGAGTGCACGGGGCGCTGTAGTACTGCCTTTGAACGCTATCGACCAATCAGACCGAGGACTGGTGGTACCGTCATAAAAAACAAAACAAAAATAAACTGGAGGATTGAAACATATTGGAGGATAAAAAGTTGAGGATTGCAGCTTTAAGTGGTCGTTCCGTTGCAGTGTTGGAGGAGGCCTCGCCGGCGGTGTGTGCGGTGAGGACGGTGATCTACGAGATCCCCAGGAGCCAGGTGGACTCCGCCTCCGCCAACTTCCTCCTCTGGCCCCCGTGCGTGGAGGTGAAGCGCTGCACAGGCTGCTGCAACACCAGCAACATGCACTGCCAGCCGGCGCGCAAACACTACCGCACTGTCAAGGTAGGAGAGAGAACGCACACTCACACACACACACACGCACACACTGGGCTCAGAGGGACACTGGTGTTAGTAGACCAGTGGCTTTTCAACATCCTGACAGCATGACCTCCACATGAAGTGGTTCTGGAGCTCAAGACCCCCCGCCCTCACTCACACGTGTTTCACGAACCTTTATGAACCTTATATGACCCTAATCTGTATTTCTGAATATGTAATAAAAGCAATCATTGAACAAGGATTATGGGAAATGATAGGCTAAGGAAAGGCCAAGCCAAAAGCCACACATCATAAAATCCCTTACACACACGCACGCACGCACACACTTTATGAAGCTATACACTTAGTTACCAGAAGCAAGAGTAAGAGTAAGAGAGTAACAGTGGAGTAAACACTGGCTCACACTCATGTTCCCCACCTGCATTTTCTCACACACGTCTTTGTGTGTGTGTGTTGGGGGGGTAGGCAGAGGGTTAGCTCAATAGCTTCCTTTTGAACTCTGCCAGAGCTGGCATTAGGACTCATTAGGAAGTGGTTCACAGGCACATTATGCCAACTAAGATCCTACTTATCCTCATACCATTCCTGGCAAACTGGCAAGATATTGTTCTGTTTCAGCTGTCACAAGCAGCTTGGCAGAGTGGAGCAGACGATGTTTTTGTACCATGAAGTGTTTAAAGACATTCTAAAAAAAAACAGTTGAACTGCGAATAAACAGACTGCAGTGTTAATGTGTTGAGCTTTAGTTTATTTCCTTTGCTTAACCTTCCCTGCCAGGTGTCTCTATCTATGACCGGCATAGTTAAAGCCCTGCACAGCCACAGTGGTGTTTTGACCTATGTGTCAGGGTATAGGGCTTGAACTGAGAGCACA
Organism: Percopsis omiscomaycus; assembly: GCA_027575585.1. Lineage (NCBI taxonomy): Eukaryota > Metazoa > Chordata > Actinopteri > Percopsiformes > Percopsidae > Percopsis > Percopsis omiscomaycus. Next base: position 28,226 of record JAODLI010003901.1, on the reverse strand, counting down.
CATGGAGACAGGCCATCTGAGATGAAAGGATTGATCAGCCTGGCTGAGATCGGTGCCCACACATACACACATGCACACGCAGTAGAATATGGTGAGGTTAATATTGTGTGTCTCTCTCTCTCTCTCTCTCTCTCCAGGTGGCCAAGGTAGAGTACGTGCGCAGGCGTCCCAAACTGCGGGAGGTGCAGGTGAAGTTGGAGGAACACCTGGAGTGCATGTGCACCAACAAACGACACATCAGCTAACACTGTGACACAGACAACGGTCAGTTTACAGCTCTCTGTGTGTGTGTGTGTGTGTGTGTGTGTGTGTGTGTGTGTGTGTTAGCCCATTTCCCATTGTGAATGGCCCTGCTGCCTGACTGTGTCTCTCCACACTGATTACAGCTGATAACAGATCTCAGGTATTTGCTCTTTTTTCCTCTGCTCAAATTAGACTGAACAACCCACCTAAACAGTAACAGAAACAGCACAGCATCCCAATTATTCCCACAACACACACACACACAGGATAAAAAGGTGAATCCGTGTGTTTGTAGGTGTGTCTGACATTTACTCAGGCAAAAGGTATCAAATCAAAGTTAGTTTGTTTTTTGGTTGAAATGCACAATAACAGTATATATAAAAGTTGGTGACATATTTGGACCTATAAAGAGGTAGTGTGTAAGTTCATTGCACAATTTTTAAAGTGTCTTAAAACCAACGGCTTTAGGGTATTGTAATATGTATGTTGTGATATGTAGGACTACTGTATACATGCACAGCATGAAATCCCTTGGTTAGGAGGTACTAGTCATAAAGCTATACAGGCTGGATGTAAACCTAAGGAACACAACTGGATAAAGCACACATGCACACACATTCATTACTGTGTGAGTGGTGCAGCAATTCACCTTTTCATCACTTTTCCCCCAGTGGTCAGATAACACACACGGTTTGTTTAACTAGGTCAAAAGGGTGCAAAAGATGTCTATAATACTATCAAATGGTAGGAAACTAATACTGGAATCTTCACTCAACCACTGGACCACCAATGATATGCCAATGAGTGCAACAGGAAGTGGAGTGCCAGTTTCTCATTGGCAAAATGAAATGGTTGGATATAGTGAGTGGTTTCTCTGGCTTTATGGTCAGTTGTGTGACTGAATAAACCTGAAAGGGTAGAACTCATTTTTAAATCTGTCTAACATGTCATTTATCAATGAAACACAATAAAAACATAGTGTAAAACAAGCCAGTGAGATTTGGCCCCAGGTGTGACATTATTGCTGGATAGTGACCAATCGTCTCTGACCTATCCTGCCACTCCCACTCATATAGCCAATCAAGTTAGGACAAGCTAAAAAATGGAATGTTCATCACAAACGGACAAAGTCTGTCCAGAATGACAGTTGGAAACTGGAATGATGTGGGACCTTCAAGGATTACCTATAATGATATGACACAGAGCATCCAGAGGGAGAGCTGCATTCTGTTCAATCTCCTTCTCTCTCTCTCCACAGGCATCAGGTAAAGTAAGACAGAAGGATGGATTGATGGTTAACTGCCTCCTGTTCCTACATGACCAGTGTTTCACAGAGGCCCTTTAGGACTGAAGGAGTATGCTTCTTTTTCTCCATCAAATGCAATGTAATAAAACCACCTGTGTCCTGTCCTTTATAGTGTTTGGCTGGGAATATTTTCTAAAGAAAATAACAAAAGTGAAACTATCATTTGAGAGATGAATAGGAGTCAGGTGGTTTATATGGAGTAAATCTTCAGTGGAAAACTTCCTTGGCTGTGATTGGACAATAGACATCTTGGGGGAAAAGGCCGCTGGACGAAGTTTGTTGGATAGTGGGATATTGACGGACAAATATCTATTACATAATAGAGTATGCACTGCTCGACAATTTGGGATTAAAAACCACTTCTTTATGGACATTGACTGCGATTATGTTTTGTACATAAAGATTTACTTTTCCACTTGACACATGCACACACACACACACACACACACACACCCAAGAACACACACACACACACACACACACACACACACACACACACTCATTTTTGTAACCTCCTGCTTCTCTATCAACATCGATTTCTATCTTTGACATATTATCTGAGAAAATGCTTTGTAACTGATACTAATAAACTATTTATATCTAAACTGGATTGTTAAGGCTTTTTTTACCACTTCCAGTCTGTTTCGTATCAAAACTTGGTATGGTTTGATGCAGGTGGAAAACGAATCACACTAAAATGAAAAAACATCCCATTTAGAAGTAACTGAACTCTGGTCTTCACAGAAGATCACACACTCACAAACACGCTCACATGCACGTATGCGCGCACACACACACAGCACTTGCAGTGAATAAGCGGCAACATCTGGTACTGAAAAATGCAGAAGTGCCAAAATCTGCAGTTTTTTACATGAGACTGGCTCCAAAAGCGAATCAATCCCCATAGACCCCCATGTTAAAATGTCCAACTTTACAGCAGAAATAAACATGTTTACAGGTACAAAAAACTGTTTTGGTCTCTATAGCTAGTTTCCCTGTTCATGATATAACTGTACGGGGGGTGAATTTTCAGTCATCAGTTGAAATTATATTAATCCATAAATGTATCCATCCATTTATATAGAGCTGGGAGTTAGGCACTGCCAAGATGGCGATGGCCAGAGCCAGCACACTTGGAGCTTCAAATGCAATTAAGTCATTTAGCAGATGCTTTTATCCAAAGCAACTAACAATTACATGGTGCTATTACATGGAGCAGGTAGGGGTTAGGCATCTTGCTCAAGGATGCTTACAGGTAGGCCAGCTCTCAGGCTCGAACCCACAACCTTCTGTCTGAGAGCCCAACACCTAGACCACTAGACTATCCTGCCTACTTAGTTCTACAGGCTATGGCAGTGACACATTATCAATAACAAAGGACACAAGGTGAAAAAGCCCTGAAATAATAGATGAATATTCCAGTGCTGTTATTGTTACTCAATGTCAGGCAGGGAATGTATTGCAGGAGACCTCGTCCCGCCCCCAAGAAACATCTGTCATTTGCGCATTTCCCGTCCGCACCGAGAGCTGAGATGCAGACTCTTTACTCATCCTCTTACAGAGCTCCTAGGTGTGCACTGTTCTCTACCCCTCCCCTACAGCTGCCCACACTTTCCTTGACAGTATTGTTTTAAACATACACAGTTTCCAAAAGAACATCAACAGCAGCTCTTGCATGTTGTGGTCCTGACCATAACTGCTGTGTCATTACTGCATTTTCTACAGAGAAAACAGTGTCGGGAAGAGCACCCAGAGAAACAGAGGGGAGATTGTACTTTTTTGTGTCTTTTTTTTTTTATTGGTGCTCGCTCGTTATGCTAGTCCTATCCTCATCCAAAACCAAAGCCACTGGGCCCAATCCCATGTTAGGCTCCAGACCGAAGTAGCTCCCCCAAAACCTGCTGTCTCAACCAATACGCCACTTTTTCTCACTGCCTGCATGTCTCTGAAACAGCTCTTCATATACCATATGTCAAATGCTAATTAGGACACGACTCAATAAACATCATGGCTAACTGCATTCACAATAAACAAAGCATACATGAATCAGGTGAAGCAGACAGATGGAGGGACTTTATGCTAACTTGAGGTTATATTATGTAACTCACTTTGCCATTGTGTTGCTTTTGGAAGACCTCATACAAACCAATGGCTAGTACTGTAAACAACGGCTACTTACTGTAAATATAAAAGCCTCATAATTGCGAGCTGCAACATAAACCGTACAAAGGAAACACTGTTTACCACGCTGTGGTTAAAATGCATTCCTTTTTGTTTCAAACCTGAAACAAGCCTGAGGAACATTTCTTAGTGGCATAACAAATATTCTGATTTGATCCAGTGGGTTTTCAGTGGTTCTAGATAGGACTGGCAGGAGAAATGGACAAAAGTAGAGACAAAAGACAAAGGGGAGAAGGGAGGGTGGTATCGATCATAGCAGACATAGTAAATAAATAATATTGATTTATCATTTGACTTAAAAGAAACGGAAACCAAGCAACGCTCACGAATAGACAAGGAGAGTGCAGAGAGAGACATGGAAGACAAGATTGTGTGTTACAGGGTCTTAAAGGTGAAACAGAAGCCATGAACTGTATGTGTGTGTGTGAGAGAGAAAGAGAGAGAGAGAGAGAAAGAGAGAGAGAGAGAGAGAGATGTGCATGTGTCATTGCGAAACATTTTAAGTGTACGTGTTGCGTGTATATGCGTGCATGTGTGGCAGAGAGACATAAACTCCATCTCTTTAAAGCTCTGTTAAGCAGATTAGCGATAGGCCCGGCTCACATGGTGAATGTTCCACAGGTCACAAGCACAGCCTGGTTTCAGCCACAGATCTCAGGTCCGATCACCAAAACCCCTGTGTTCATCACCTCAGACACGTTACAGCTGATTCTCGGTCAGCCGCCCACCTAAAGCCCTGTCGGCGCTGGCTCTGGTCTCTCCATCAGTCTTTTGGTCTCTCTCTCTCTCTCTCTCTCCCTGTCTCTCTCTCTCTCTCTCTCTCCCCTTCCCTTTCACACCTCTCTCTCTGTCCGTGTGTCTCATTCTGCCTCTCCCTCTGTTCTTTGTCCCATGTAATCCCCCCCCCCCACACACACACACACACACACACACTGCACTAATCTTCTGGACATGACAACCTGAATCCCAGTGTTTCAGCACTGACCTGATATGAATATGGCTTAATTCCATTGATAGCTACACTTTACTGCTATCCCTTCTGGACACAAAGCTTTTCTACCTAATACGGATGGAACAATCTCTATTTTAAGCCCTGTGTTGGTTACAGAACAGGCAGCCATAAATGGGAATGATAGGGCAAAAAAAATTATACCCAGATGGGATAAAATACAGGAATTCCTAACAAGCAGATGGCTTTTTAAAAGGTGTTGGAGCCCAGTCAGCAATGTCAGAATACCATGTCCTGCATGTTAAACAGATTGAAACTAGTTTTCTAAAACAAAATAGACAGACAGGAAGACAGATGAAAGAAAGAGATAGATAGATAGATAGATAGATAGATAGATAGATAGATAGATAGATAGATAGATAGATAGAGCCCAAAACAGGGCATTACCGCCCTGTTCCCAACAAAAGATACAGGGATGGGGATAGCTGTGGTCTGGTATTACAGGATCAAGTCCCCAAATGTATTGGTGTGGGTTGGAGGTTGGGTTGTGACACAACAGACTTCTGATATAGAATGCTCACAGTCCTTGAATAGTTGAAGGGCATGAAGCGCGTTTTTCTCACTGAATGTCATCTATGTTAAGATTGCTCTGCAAATGAATAGAGAAAGACTGGGACTGGGCAGACAGGCAGACAGACACATTGACGGACACACAGGCGGATGCAGCTGTTTGAAGATGCAGATTTAGTGTTTTTGAGCGTGTATCACTAGAATTTAGACATGATCAGAAACTATCCTCTTGGTTTAGGAGTCTGGTAACTCTGTGAGTTGGGTCCAACAGTTGCCGAGTTTATAAAGACGAGCTCTCCCAGAGTCATCTGAGGTCACAGTGTTTGGAGGAAGCTCTGTCAACCCGCTAGCTTTGAAGCTGGGCACCCCTGCTCTACCAGCGTTGGAGGTAGGGCATGACAGCATGTTCTCCCTGTAACCATGCGGAACAAATCCATTTCTCCATGTTGGTTCGAGCCATATCCTTTGCTTGCCGACCTCCATACTCCCTGTTGTCCTCCCTTCAGGTAAACCAACAAAGAGAGTGCCAGGCTGCACGCGCGCGCACACACACAGACACACGCCCACACACACACACACACACACACATACTAAAGCTCTGCTTGTGCAAATAGTAGATTGCACAATTTCAGAATAAAGACCATAATAGCAGATATCCAAGTTATTGTACATGGAAAAAAAGAAACCACTAATTATGCACTAACTAAAGCCATCTCAGTATTAACTCTGATTAAATGCCATAAGTTGACATTGCATTTGTTGTGCCTTTAACAGAGCAGAAAAAATGGAGAAGTGGAAAAAGAGGCCAAAGACATGCTTTTGTCTTTAGTTCCTAAGAATCATTCAATTTGTGAGTCATCACTCCCTCCTTTGTCACTTCGTTTTGATAAACAAATGTAGTCTTATCAAGACAATATTAACATTTTTAAAAAGTTCTTACTATATTTTGCAATATTTACTCTACTATACTCTTTTTGTGCTATATACAACATACTACATACTGTAGAGATAGAAACTTTGAAGTGTGTTAACCCTTTCTAATGTGATCAGATCTTCATCTAAGTAAAAAAAAATAGATAACACACAATAAATAAATCTATGGTGATTGTCAGTTTATTACCCCAGTGAGGGGTTTACATGCATGGAGCCATGAAGAGCCTGACTAGAGACAGTCTAAACACTATCTTAGTCTGGTTCATTATGTGGCTGGGGTGTGTTTCTAGCACTAATTTAGCACTATCTAAATTATGGGCTGAGAGCGTAAGGATAGAGTCTATTAGATCTCACTGCATAAGGAGAGATATTGAAGGTGAAACACGAATGACAAAAGTGGGAAAGGGGGTGTAAGCATTCTGTTGCTGGCTCCATAGCCTAACGACAGTTGCCGCTTGATCACTATCGCTGTCCCACCCTCTCCCCAACACAACAAATCACAACACACGATCAGTCTCAACAGAGAGCCTTCCTGCTGTCATCTGCCACCGCCACTTAACAAAACAAGCTCCCCTCATCACTGCTGCCGTCTCCATTCCCTGCAGCGTGGCCATTGTCTTTGTCCTGGCCGGGCAAAAGGCCTGCCGCTGCCCGCTCACCAGAGAAAAGAGTGAGAAGAAACACAGGAGGAGACTGTGCAAGCTGGGTTAAGTGCTTTTTGACGGACTCACTGCAGTCAAACACAGATGGGGGGGGGGCGATGTGTATCTACATAAAGTCCCGCAGCCACATTATATTGAAACGCCTTGGCTGACACAAATGTGCAGACCCACCAATACATCTAGAGATATGACAGACCTTGAACTACTGTGATGGACCACAACGCACCAGGAAGCAAATTACGGCTGAATCTCTCATCACAACCATGTATTTTTACAGTGTTAACGTTACAGACTTCAAAAGAACATGTGAGTTAGCGAGTGTTTTTTCTGTGGCTCTGTTTATTTCCATTATAATCTATGGCGTCTCGTCAGATTGCCAGCACTCCAAACTCAGTTATTAGATGAATTAGATTTTGGACAGAAATTTCAACCTCCATTGGCTTCAATTGTGTTTCAACCAATGTCTACATGATTACCATTTCATTACTCTGACTAAGCAGAATATTTAATCTCGGAAGTTATCATATGGATTTATATTGAGGTAAGAAAGCTATTAGAGTCAAGGGTTTTACGTAATACAATATCACTTTTAAAACATAAAATACATTTATAGGTTTTTGTATTGTTTTTCTTTTTCAAAAGATGAATATCCTATTTGGAGGGAAGCTCAGGAAGTGAATTAATACCTTAAGAATTGTGTCCATTTGAATTATGGGGCTCTCCAAGCAGACACTATAAAACAAGCATTCCATTGGAGATAAAAGAGAGAAAGACATCAATAGGCTGAAAGAGGAAAAGAGGACCCATGGAGAGGCAGATACAGGCTGACTTATACTGGGGCACTGGGGCAATGGTAAATCATGGTTTTATCACCAAATGAGCATTCAGAGATTATATGTACGCTTCAGTGAATGGACATATCTTTTTTGAGGAAGAGAAGCTTACAATCTTTACCCTGGGAAATTATTTTGCTGTAATTATTTACTATTCATTTGAATTCTATTTATTTAAACTGTTGTTTAATTTAACTCACCAAAATCATCATTATCCAAGTGAGATGCGGTCCAGTTAACAGCTATATGTTCAGGTGGAGAACCACTTGTATGAAATAAGAACTTGGCAGTAAACAGCTCATGAGGAACTGTGTGATCTGTCGCAATTGTAAATATTTGGCACACCAAGATGGCTTACCAACGTTTAGCCATTGTCATACAACTGAAGCAGGTAAACATGTTGTACTAATCTATGGTCTTTTTGGGAGTGTTGCTAAAGATGTCAGGTGTTCAGGGAAGGAAGAGCCACTCTGAGGCTTTGAACTAGCAACCCTGCCAGTCCAATCCACTTCTTAACCTTTAGGCAATACCACCCTTTCCTTAGACTTGGTCTTTATCTTTTCATGCCTGTTCTGCTGTGATTTCCTGCCATGCTGAAAGAAAGAAAGAGAGAGAGAAAGAGAGAGAGAGAGAAAATAGACATGAACACTGAGCTGAAGAGGTCCAGCTTATTCCTGTTGCTGGTGCAGCAGACAGCCAGCATCATGGATCTCATAATGTGGGTGTGTGTGTGTGTGGGTGTGTGTGTGTGTGTAGGTGTGTGTGCGCGAGAGTGCACCTTTGTTTGTGCACGTATTCGTACATAAAGTAATGATTATCTGTGTAGATAGAGGCAGAAAAATGGGAACTATTTCAAGGGGTAGAGGAACGGGCTGTTCTTACACTTTACTCGCCCTAATTATGCAAAAGAGATAAACTAAAGTGAAAACATTATAGAATACAATTATTTTGTATGTCAGCAGGAATGAAGAGCGACAGAGACGCCATCTCAGCATCAACTCTGATGAAATGCCATACGTTGACATTGCATTTGTTGTGCCTTTAATAGAGCAGAAATACAAGTAACACCCATGTACACTTTCTCACCAAAGTGAAAGCCATGCATTGCCACAGTAATCAGTCAAACCACTGCCCAGAGAAAAGACACAGCTGCTTCACCAGCCTCCCGGCCAGCCGGCGGCTTAATGGGAGGAAGATGAATTGATCTGAGGTGGTTTACCATTCATTCTTCCATAGCCATATTGAGACTTCTCTCCTGACCTCTGAGTCGCGACCCTGCTGACCCCAGCTTTGTCCGGCCGTCAGGTGCCGGCCTGCTGTCCACACGGGACGAGATTCCACCAAGACGCTCTCACACAAGGGGGCTGGGGATGGTCTTAGTTAAAGAAAGGAAGATAACACCAATGTGCATTCTCTATGACACACACACACACACACACACACACACAAACAATGTTTTCCGTTGCTTGTCTGCCCTCCTTTTACGACGGTAAGGTGAATCTCTATTTCCAGACTATATTCTGGACACGCTTTGGTCCTGGATATCACAACATCAAGCACATGGAGGAAAATAAGGAATCTATCTGTCTTCCGCCTTCCCCCCTCTTGGATTCTAGATGCCTTGTAGATTACGCCTCCCTCAATCCCGCTGAAGTGCCGTGTAACCAGGATCAAAGGGGTGTCATGCTAACAGATATTCTTTATGACTTTATGAATATGTTGCTTTCATGGTTGGTTCTACCACAAATTTAAAGTATGTCTTGTTTTATTTACCCTCTGCCTTGACATATGGAATGATGCTTGTCCCCCCTAACTGGAATTTATATCTTTCCTCTCCCTCCTCCCTCCCGGCTTGCCATCTCTCTTTCATCGTGATGCGTAATAACGGCATTTAAAGCTCAACTCTGGAGTTGAGTCGACTCATCCCCGACTTCAAAAACAAAAGATATCCATCTTGGCAACAGTGAACTTGTGAGTCTTGTTTTCATATTGGCCAAGTCCCTTTCACTCTCCTGCTTTGTTCTCTGGAGCAACCCCACCCCACCTCTCTCTCTGCCGAGTCCTTTTCCTCCAGAGGAGAGGCGAAGACAATATGCGGGATCAAACAGTGAAGGAAGCGAGGAGCAAAGTGTCCCCCTGTCCCTCTAAGCCTGGGGAGGATTAGGTCTCAAAAGACTTCAGAAGAAAAGTCATAAAGTCTGGCCCTGCCTGCAGGGCTGGGCAGGGAGAGTGCGGGGGGGGGGGCATGGGGGTGTGCTCTAGGGGGTGTTAAATTGTGCAGGGAGATGGGGATGATTAGGAGAGAGGTGAATAGAGGACAGAAAAAGACAGGGAAGGAGAGGTTGAGCTGGCAAACAAGATTGAGCATCCAGCAACCGTTTTCCACCAGGAACAGTGCAGAGGTAAGTAATGGATGGTTAAAGGTATACAGACGGGCAGAAAGCTTCTACCGGGAGGAAACTGTCAAAAATGATGTCCTTGTTTTGGAAGTGCACATTCGCCAAGTGCGAAAATATGGCACATCTGATAAACTACCATGATACACATGCATATATTTTGTTTTGTGATTAAAAAGGTTAAGGACAGTAGTCATTAGTTCAATTATTCACAAAATAAATCACATAACATACACAAATGTGTAGGTATGTGCATGGTGCACCTTCACCTAAAGCCCAAAAACTACCACACAACGCCTGCGTCTGCACTAAGACGTGGTCTTGTTCTAATTGGTTGAAGTTGGTCCAATTAGCAGCTGTGTTTGAAAAGCGCATCAAATGCTTGTTGTTCTGTAGTTCAAGGTGGTCAAATCACCTGATTTGATTGACACCTATTGGCACCACCTGCCAAGACCTAGAAAACAAATGTTTTCAATTGAAAGTTCCCAAACTGATATGTAAAGTGGAGCAAATTATAGAGGCAGAGCTTGCAATATCAGGAGGGGTTTAACCAAGCTACTTAAAGATATGTTTGTGGAGTAAACTTGTGACTGCTGTTGACAGGAGCTCAAAAATAACGATTTCCTTTCAAGATACAGGTGAGCAAAAATTCCTGAATGGGCCTGAGGGTTGCTGAAATTGGAAATACAGTACACTCCGCAAAACAGTCCTCCTGGATAAAGAAATCATAAGTCAGTCTTTTGAATCACCAAGCACATTAAAGGCCAGGGTAAGACAGGAAAGGAAGATGTTCTTTGGACATAACAGATCAATTTATGGAGGGATTTGCCAGGATTTCTAGGGGTCTGAGAGCGAAGAGCAATGCCGGGTTATAACTGAGTCTCGTCACGCTCACATAGACTGCCGTGCCTGGCACACTAAACCCTGGACAGATGTGCACCTGGGATTCATGCCATCAATACTTATGTACAATACCCGTCTCCATATCGTTCATTTCTGCTCTGCTTCTTTTCTTCCCCAGAGGGGTGGAGAGGCCAACTAGTAACTGTAGGGCAGCTGGTTTGACTCCCCGACATTTTATTTAGCTTCAGGAATGGATAGTGTTATACCTGTCATCACTGCCAGTGCATTCCTGCCGTGGCACAGAAATACAGGTTGTAGTTTGACCACTCATAAGATATGCAGGAATTGCTGTAATCTTTATTCATTTAGTCATCACCAGCATGTTCGGCTCATAAAGCTTTCATCATCAGCCTCATCACCTATGTTTTTCTGTTAAAAAGGTGATCTTAGATGACTTCCTCTTCCTCTGTTCCTTTATATATACTGACAGTACATTTAGACACCATCGCTTATCTCAAATCTTATCCATCGCTTTGTTGTTATGCAGATGTCCTTGGTGAACCTCCAAGTGACAATTCACAATTTCATCTGTTGCTGTTTGAATTGACGTTTTTGCATTTGAACATTAGAAATTTAGTTGTGAGTATTGTTTATATTAAAAGAAAGAGGAAAAAAGAGAATACATTGCAAATGCTGAGCCATTCATTTTGAAAGTTCATTGTCTTTGCAAGCAGAAGGAAGCAGAGGTAATACTGTATAGGCTGACACATTGGAATCATGGCACAAAAGACAGGACAGAAGTGTTCCTACAGTACACTGCTGTCGGACTCTCTTTGCTATTCATCATACAGGCCACTGAGCTGTGAGGAGGCTCAAATCCAGAGCAACATAGTCAAGTATGCAATTACAGCTTTGCCTGTTGACAAAACAATGCAGAGAAAGTAACATCCTGCCAGGTCCTGTGTCTTCAACCGTGTTCTCCCTCCTCCCTTTGACACACATCTTTCAACCCTTGCTGACTCCCCTGCTAATGGAGTCTGTCAAGACGTTGAGGTATGTGTGGAGGGGAGGAATCCTGTTAGCCTGTCAAGAATCTGGGTACAAGGCCCACCTGAAGGCTTTGGTAGTCTCAGTGGGGGGTTGGGTGTTTCATTGTCGTTTTAATGAAATTATCTTTCCACTTGAATATCGGAACCGGTTTTGTTAGCCATTTAAGAAAACATTTGACACACAAATGTGGTCTGAGTGTGGTCAGAACCCTGACCTCTAGCCAGAGGCAGTGCTCAGGTGGGCCTACACAGCTAGAGCAACACCTGAGGGAATGAGTGGTCTCCTTTTAGTGGGGTGGTAGGGGCGTAGCTTCACCTGGGCCTTTAATGTAAAGGGGAAAGCCAGAAGGGTCTTTTGTTACACAGCTGATAAGAGTGATAAGGACTTCCTTTTTCGCAGATGGCTAGCAGTACAGGAGTGGTCTGCATGTACCAATTAGACCACAGACACACAGAAACACAGACACACTAGCAGTAGCGGTTGACCTTTACTTTATAGATAACACTCATGAAATCCAAGCCAGGAAGTACCTTAAACCAAACAGGGGCTCTATATTACACAGTAGAAGATAATAACGTGAATGTGTGGGCTTGTGATAAACTGTTGGTCCTAACCTTCATCTGCTTGTGGAATTGCTTATTGGACAATAGCTGAAGATTGTGGTTGCACTGGGCAAGTGTGTGTCTCTAACTGTATGCATGTTAAACACGGAAAACATTATACTTGTTTCAAAAGTTTTATGAACTACATAGCCAAAATAAGAGTAATAAATGCTGCTCCAGCAAACCCACTTATTAGTTAATGTACTGTTTGTTCCTAGGACCAGTCACAGTGGTCCAAATTGGCTGGGAAAAGGCTGGGCCTGGGAATGTCTGGGAAGAGCCTAGTCTACACTTTCTGAGTGGGTGGCCAGCTCCGGACAGCTCTGGGCCCCCTTATCTGGTTTCAAACACTTTGGTTGTCTTTCACACTCAAACACACACACACACACACATACACACACACACACACACACACACACACACATACATTCAGATGAATACATACATCAACAGAAATACACTTTCTGCATTAATGTAAACACAGAAAGGCGACCACATACACCCAAGGGTATAGTGTGTTTTGCGGTGGGGGGCATTCTATCCACTTGCAGTTCGTACTACAGAACAACGGCTGGATTTTATCATTTAATGTGAAAAATGTTTCTCTGGTGGAAGCCACAAATTCGCTGACCACAAATATTCTCCTCCGAATTCTACAAATCCAATTGGCATGTTTTAAATGCTTTGAACCGTCAATGACAAGACGTCACTATTCCTGGGGGCTTTGGGCTGAGATGGATAGAGAGAGAGATAAGGACTGGGAGAGTGACAGGAGGAAATAAATGGGGAAAGGGCAAGGGTTGTTTTGATAAACGAAGGCCAAAAAAGGTTCACCTTTTTGGCCATCATTGTTGTCTATGAGCAGGTTTTAAATGGGAATCATACAGAAATGCTGGTTATACAACAGAAAGTGCACAGATGTTTTTTACGTTTCATTTATCCACTGGCACATAGTTAATTAATTCTCTTTTATTTAGACCCACATAGTGACATTTACACCTGGTGGGGATTATGCCATGCATAAATGCACATTAAAAAGGGGTAACAATAAGAACAAATGCATGTTTTTCAGACTTTGAAATGCTACAGTGAATTTCTTGCCACATATCTTTAACCTCTAGGCTACTGTCACCCCAACTAAACGTATATAGGCTGTAAAACTAAGGTGTGAGACAACGTGTGTGTTCACTGAAAGTACCAGTTAGTAAGTTCAAAGGTCGTCTAACCCATCTAAGTAAACCAGTGACTGTTAGCCTATAACCATACTCTGCACGTTGTGTGTGAGTGTGTGTATGTAGAGAGATTGGAAGTGGATTGGCGGATTGCAAGTGACAGTTTTCTAGCAGAACAGAGACTGATGTCATTGTTTTTACAGTCTAATTGCAAAACATAACACAATATAACATAATGGCTTTACAAAGCTACAGGGCACATAACGTCTTTCTTTTGTTCTTTCTGTCTTTCCTTTATTCTTTTACACACACAAACACACACACACACACACACACACACACACACACACACACACACACACACACACACACACACACACACACACACGAGTCACACAGCATGGTGGTAGTTAGGCCCGGAATCCTAGAAAGAGAGAGAGAGAGACTTGGGAAGAAAAAGAAGTAGAGAAAACCACAAAGACATTTACGAGCAGGCCCAATGGCAGCCCAAACAGGGTTTACACCGCAGAACCGCAGGGGCAGAGAAAACCTCCCCGTGTTGACTCTCTAGATTAGTGACTTAATATAGCCACACAAAGAAGCCCTTTCTCTCCGGTCTTGTCAAGTAATATGCTGGACAAGAAGCAGCAGACAAATCATGACTATTATATAATTCATTTTTGTGTTCTACTCTCAGTCATACTTCGGTAGAACCACTGCACAAAGTGTTCAAGTTTAACAATAAAGGATGTGCAGAAAGTGTGTAAAAGAAAGTATGGAATCTATGGGCCATGTTTGTCTTCTATAATATACAGTATAACACAATATTTAACACATGATGAGACAAACCTACTCTAAGCAAGTAAAATTAAACACTAAATTCTGTGTAATCTCTGTTACTGTAACCAGAGTCTGGGCAATAATTCAATCAACTGGTTTCACCAGTTGATTGTTTGGCAAAACAAATAACCAAATGAATTTACTCAAACACCATGTCACAACTTGTCTGAAGCCCTCAGGTAAAAAGTAGGAAACCTTAGGGCCTTAGACAGCAACTGTCCCACCAAGAGACCAGGGGCAGCCACAAGGCATTTGAAGCCTGAGAGAAAAGGTTTGCTAACACAGCCAGCTGGCCTGGCCGGCCATGGCTGAAAGCATTGTGGTTTGTAATTGTTCCGAAAACATTTAACTCCATAATTGAAAATTGATGGATTGACGGAAGAGAAAACATCAGCTTTATGCCATGACGTACGCCCTAGCTTATCACAGCAATTTAATTTACGTACGCTTGAGTCACCATTCAGGGAAATTTAGAGGTCCTGAGAAGGCTAGCGTAATCAAAATAGTCCCAGTGTGAATTGAAACTATTTTATCAAACTAGTCATCTAATAAAGCAGCTTACCACCCAGATGGAGTAAGAGTCATACTATTAGGTCATACAGCAGATGCTTTTCTATGAAGCAACTTACATTGAATAGTCTACAATTAGAAGTAGGCTATTAAGTAGCAGATACAGTAGGGTTTAGATATTTTGCTCAATTATGTTGGGGATCGAACCCACGGCCTTCCGGGTGGGAGTTGACCCTAACCACTAGAGTTGACTATCCTGCCCTACAATACATCCTATACAAAACTCTATACTGTACAGTACTTTCTCATGACATAAACTATATACTGTATGCACATAACAAGAAAAACAAGTTTGAAAGTAAAAGTGGGATTTTATGAAGGTACAACATGGAAAAGCGAGGAGACGGCATGGTTACTGCTTTTAGCGTATGCACACTTCAATGAGTTCAACAGTAGAATAAGAGACCAAGCAAACGGACGTGGATCCAGGAAGGAGATGGGTAGCTGAAGGGCTACGGAGTAACAGCTAAGTGTCACAGCCGTACAAGAGAACACACTGGTCTTACAAAACACACACACACACACACACACACACACACACACACACACACACACCCTAAACTGCACATACACACGAATGCCTACATTTACACTCACGTGCACACACAATCTCTTATGCACACACACACACAGTCTGCATTTTAACACTGTGCTCGCACACGCACACAATACCAAGTGTATGCATGCACACACACACACACACACACACACATACACACATACACACACACAATAGCACACCAGCGCACCATTCAGTAATTCAGTCGCACGGGCTGTATCCACAACAGTCCCGTCATCTCCATAACAAAGAGGAGTGTGGAGCATCACTGCTGACAGAGTTTGACTCTTCCTCTCTCAATCCGTCTTGCTGATAAATACTTTGCCAACCAGCAGCACAAGCAGCTGTGTGTATCTGTCAGATGAATATGACGCATTGTGCTCTGTAGTGTTTCTCTCTTGTTCCTGGACCAATTCTGCCACATGAGGCTGGTGCGAATTTCAGCGCGCAAACACTTATCGATTATATACAGAGGTAGGCCCATACTAATTCAATAGGCTCTTTTAAAATCCCCTGTTTGCTCTCTTTATGCCTCTCTTTTGTGTTTCTCCACGACCTTACACAGTCACAGAGGCTATAAAGCGTGATGGAGCGCCGCAGGTGACAATCTCATGATTCCCATGATTCTATAGCAATCTGGGTCACTCCTGGTGTGTTTTCCCACTGAACTAGTGTGTAGCCTAGTATGAAGACTGATGTATGTACAGTATAGCCAACCTCATTCAACACACTCACATAGCCTCGCCACTATCTAAGAGGCAGTAATAAGGAGGAGGCCTATGTTATTTGTGTGTGAGAGATAGAACTGCAGAGAAAGGAGTTGACAATTGATTGATACTCCTGCCTTGACTATCCATCTTTCACTGACCTGATGTAACCCTGTGATGCTGAACTCACTGGCTAAAGAGAGGGGGGAATACTGTAAATGCCTAAAGAAAGATGGAAAATTAAGATTACAGATTTTCCCGATTGCTAACACACAAAATGTTGAATTGGGCCCATTGTGTCAAAACTCACAAGCCAAGACATAACATTTCTTCTTCTGTGTTAAAATGAACTTCTGCAATCAAAACACTGATCAATGGGAAACAAGCATGCACCATCTATATTACACATTCAAAGCAGCAACAACACACTGATTAACTTTATTCAAAAGACTGCTGTCTTCAGTACCTTGTAGACCTTTTTTATTTTCTAATACAGGCTTCTGTGAAAGATTGTTCCAGTAGCCTACAGAATCTACTCACTCACATTTCAATTAACGCAAAAATAGAAAGGCTTCAGGATTTTGCTTCGTGTAATCTTGACCTTTGCACAACAAAAAAAGTAGGATTACAGTAATCAATACAACATGTTTTTGCAAACACAGCAACAAACAAATGCTGTAAAAGTATAGTGAACTGGTAAACAAAACTAGTTGTCTATCTTCTAGAACTGGATAAAGATGCAGGACAATTGGCTGCAGGGTAATAATCATACAGCTATGTAGCGCCATCTATTGTCTCCTAAGGACAGGTGTACACACTATAAATCTGGATAAATGATCCAGGTTTTGAGGTTTGCGGATAATAATAATTATAAAAAAGCTGCCGATTGCAAATACAAACAATCTCCACTCCGTGTTACTAAACTTAAATTAAATTTAAATGTATTAAACATCATTGTGTATCATTTAATTACACACAATGTCATGTCATGTCAATAACACACAAAAATGACGTCCCCAAAACAAACAAACAAACAAACAAGCAACAAACAAAAAAATATATATATATAAATAATAATATATATATATATAAACTACTACCAAATATCTCTGAATTCTACTGCACATGCGCGTATGGTTGCCTTGCCTGACAGCAGCAGTGACGCAAAGATGGCGACTTCCATAGCCTGTGTCATAACACGTTGGGTCTCAAAATCATTTTTTTCTGGACACCGTCAAGCTTGTTTGCAGATCGCCTTTATAAGACATGGATATGGTTGTGCGACACCACGGAGGACACAGGGACGTAAGATACTAGACAGAAGCAGCTGCTGGAGCCTTGGGAATGACGTGACATTGAAACTCAGAGGTAAGACAGCAGGAGCTTGTTGCTAACTCAAGTACAGTAAGAGCTTCAGAGCTATCTGAAGTCATCTAGTAGTGCTACTGTATGAGTTTGGGTGCACATTTTAAGGCCTAACGTTATCTGTTTCGGACTGTGGTGTTTCTTATTTACTAGTACTACTACTACTACTACTACTACTACTACTACTACTACTACTACTAGAAATGACAATAGCATTGTCGAGTTGTAAACTGTTTACAATCACCTCAGATGCTACATTGTAATATGCATGTGTAGAAGTTCTTTAAACAGTTTTTTCCGCTTGTCATACCAATGTTGCTTGGCAAGGTGGTATTTGTCTGACTCTGTTTTGCTGTCACTGCAAGCACAGTGGTGTGTACTCGGTATGTGAGTCTGGGGGCGATGTAAAGCCTAGTATAAGTGGAAATGTTACCACTATGGATGTGCCAAATGTCCTCAATGAAAAATGGCATTTTGACACAAATTTTAAAAAATAACACAGCATCTACGATGCTTGAATTTTTCTGTGTTTGAATTTGGTTGTTAAAATACCATCATCAGTATTCAGCAGGTAATATTCAACCCATTATTTTTTAACCTCACAAATTCAGGAAGAGCAATTGATTGCCGATAAACTATTGTAATTCAACATATCACTACTACTATTCCTTTGGCTCCAGAGTTGTAAATACCATTGGCCTTTTTGACCAGAAGTAAATTGTGTTGTCTTTTTTAAACAGTAGAAGACAGCTTGAGCTGACCAACAAAGAAGCATTACAGACATGGAATCTAGTGGTTGAACACTCATACAACTGTTTTCTTCTCTGTTCCATCCTGCTGGTAGAGTCTTTGATGCAAAAATATGTATTCCTAATGTGAACTCAGCCCTACAAATACAGTATATATATATAATAGACTACCTATTATTGGGGGCAGGATAGTCTAGTGGTCTAGGTGTTGCACTCACAGCCGGAAGGTTGTGGGTTCGAGCCCCAGAGTTGGCCTACCTGTAAGCATCCTTGAGCAAGATGCCTAACCCCTATCTGCCCCATGTAATAGCATCATGTAATTGTAAGTCGGTTTGGATAAAAAGCATCTGCTAAATTACCTAATTTTAACATATTTAATTTAATTATTATGTCCATAGAAGATTAATGTCTGCAACATGAATACACATTAGAGTAATCATAATCAGAAACACTATTGTACAAATGAATTGTTGTGTTTCTAATCAGTGTCCACACCAAAGGAGTCCAAGGTAGCTATTTAATTGCTGTGTAATTTCTAAAAAGGTAATTCAGATGCTCTTTCCAGTGCGACATAGAAGTCATGGTAAATAATATTCCTATTCCCCGGGCTCAAACTCGCATCCTCTGGTATGTTAACCCAGTCGCTCAAGCTACTGTGCTAGCGACTATAACTGATCAGGAGTTAGTAATTTTCTCGAATGTATTTTTATTTTGACAAAGACACGATACCAGAAATATGATTTAATATTTCATTGAAAGAGATCGCACTGTTATTGTGCGCGACATGATCACATAGAATTATCACATAAAATGAATGCAATGTTGCACCGTTATCGGAGTAGGACTGTGTCCGTGTGGCAGAGCTCAAACATGCCTATTGGAATGACCAAGCCTTCATGCACCCTTCTCTCTTCAGCGGTGAGAGATCCACGTGTTCTCGGCTGCCACTTATTTCACACAAGCAGCTTCTTGGCAAACAAACAAGACTTGTACGATGTTTTGGGAGTTTCCCGCACTGCGTCCCAGAAGGACATCAAGAAGGCGTACTATCAGGTCGGAGTACCAACATGCACAGTGATTGAGCCGTACGCGGTTGCAAGCACACCATTAGCATTAATACAAATTCTAATAATAAATGTAAATGTTAATAAAATAACAAATGTTTTATGTCCCAAGATGGCGAAGAAGTACCACCCAGACACGAACCCAGATGACCCAGAGGCAAAAGAGAAGTTTGCCAAGCTAGCTGAAGCCTATGAGGTACAAAACACCAAAAGTTCAGTAATTTGAAATGCCATGGACCTAAATGTATGGTAGCTTCTTCTGAAGAATTGTGTCCTGTCTTTTGGAACGATTCAGCAGTGTATCACTTTTTTTACACTGTGTAAGTCTGCTGTTTATGTAAGGGCAGAAACAACCAGAAGGACCTAATTGAATAAATGACTGAATCTACTAGAAAGTTATGTTATTATGTACTTTATTATGTAAATTATGTACATTTGCTCATCACTGATATTGGAAATGTATCCCAGGTGTGCTGTTTTGTCTCCAGGTCCTGAGTGACGAAGTGAAGAGGAAGCAGTATGACACATATGGGGCGGCAGGTTTTGACCCCAGCCGAGGTGGTGGCGGGCCAGGCCAGCAGCAGTACTACAGGGCCGGGGGGTCCAACATAGACCCAGAGCAGCTCTTCAGGAAGATATTTGGAGAATTCACCGGTGGCTTTGGGGACTTCAGCAGCATGTTTGAACAAAGACCCGAGGTTAGGACATGCAGGAATGTTTTGCAGGACTGCAAAATGTCTTTATATGGTTCTTTAGAAACAGCAGCATACACATCTACCTCCAGCACAGCTGAACTCTGAACAGAACTGAATTTGAATTTGAGTTTAATTTGAACTGAAATCAAATTCAATTTATAACTAGGCTTGTCTTTCTTTTTTTTTTACTTTAGTAAGTTAGTTTATTATTTAAAGTGCATCACCAGGAGAGGTCTCAATTCATCAGATGACAATGTCAAATATCAGAACATACAAGAATTGTATAATAAAACAGAATTATTTTAAAAGAAATTAAAAGTATACATTGCATGACAAAGTGTCCATTACGATATAATAAACAAATTAAGTTGCGTTAATTTGTTTAGGAAATAAAAAATAAATAAGTAAAATCATTTGGTGTGACCTATATAAAATATCAATAAAAGGTGAAAGATTATGCTAATTAGCCAAAAGCTAAGCTATACATTTTAACTGATGGTGCGTTTGTAACCGCAACTCAGTGGGAAATCCACAGTACTGGTGCTAAATCAGCTGTACATTATTAAAATATAATGCACAATCACAGGTGCATCTTGTCATTTCCGTGTATTGTGTTCCAAGCAAGGCTCTACGTTTCTTTAATGAGTTATTTCCTAGCACTTCACCCCGTCTCGTCAAGTGATTTCTCTTTGCTCCCATTTCCTCAGTTTGTGATGGAGCTGACGTTCGCCCAGGCAGCGAAGGGTGTGAGCAAAGACATGACGGTAAACCTCGAGGATGCCTGTCCCAGATGTGATGGGAAGGGAAGTGAGCCCGGAACTAAAGTCTCGCGTTGTAACTACTGTAGTGGCACTGGCACGGTGAGTTAACAGTATTGAAGAAGGTCGTGGGTTCGAGCCCCAGAGTTGGCCTACCTGTAAGCATCCTTGAGCACGATGCCTAACCACTATCCGCTCCATGTAATAGCAGCATGTAATTGTAAGTCGCTTTGGATAAAAGCGTCTGCTAAATGACATAATTGTAATTGATGATGATGCAAGTTATGCATTATGTGGATCTGGTCAGGAGATGTTTGTAAAATGGGCAATACATCAAATTGACCAATACACAGTCAGAAGTGTGAAATTATTTTTAACCTTTTCTCGATCACTATCTTAATTTTGTAACCAACTGCCTATAAATAGCTTTATATTCTACTGGGTGTATTGTGTGTTGTTCACCAGCTGGTATTATGGTCTTTGTTGCTTCCTGTAGGAGTCCCTCAACACAGGGCCCTTCATGATGCGCTCCACATGTCGGCGTTGTGGGGGAAAGGGCACCATCATGACCACACCCTGCGCACTGTGCAGAGGCTCAGGGCAGACCAAGAAGAAACAGACGGTCAGCGTGCCTGTGCCTGCTGGTAGGTAGGCATCCTGGGAAGTGGCAGGCGAAACTTGCTCTGAAATATACAGCAGTTTGATCACAAGCACACTCTACATTCCTGCTGGTATGTCTTGTCTACGCCGATGTCCAAAGTTTGTGTTTGCCACAATAAGGCCGTCGACTGACTGTGAATGCACTCTCCGGTTGGAGCCCTTACTTAATGTGACCTTCGGAATGAGTGATTTTGAGACCTATAGCAAACCTCTGGCAGTGTCAGAAGTATTTGCTCAACATGACTGGTGATGTCATTATTTTAACAGAATAACAGAATGTGTTTACTTACGATGCCTGGCGTATGACCTATTCGGCTATTGACAAATGCACTTTCTTCAAAGTTTTTGCTTTGGATAAAAGCATCTGCTAAATACTGTAAATGTAAACGTATCCCTATTGCGCGGTGAGATTTTTTTTCCTCCCACATCATTGAGTTAAACCAGGAGAGCGTGAAATGTCGAGGGACGTACAATTTTCCAGCAAACGTGTTTTTACGTGTGGAGACACTGAGTAAAAACGATTTCATTCAAAATTTCCATTCCAATTTATTAGAACGGTATTTGCATTGCACACTGTGTTTTAAATCTGTTTGAATAATGTATTGAACATGAATAATGTGTTGATGATTGAATTATATCATTTTTGTCTTGTTCTGTATATTTTTCGTGTGTTAAATTTGAACAATGTATGTATCGATACGTGGGGCTAAAAATTCGATACGGTATTGTGGACAAAAATTTCGCAGTACTCAGCAGTATCGATATGTTTGCACAGCCCTAGATTCCTGCGTAAAAAGTATCCTTCATGTATGGGATCTTTACGTGTCATGATGCCTATTGGATCGGTGTCAGCCAGAGAAACAGACCCTACCACCTACTGATGGTTTTGTGCTCTAACAGGAGTGGCAGATGGCCAGACGGTGCGTATGTCTGTTGGAAAGAAAGAAATCCTCATCACATTCAGGGTGAGCAATACATTAAATATGTTCCTCCCTTTTTTTATTTTAAATGACTGTTGTTCTCAAGAACTGCAGCAAATATATGTACTTATTACAAGCAAAGGATATACAGTATTTTTAGTCTAATCTATGAAAGGTGTGCTTAATGTATCTTCCTGCAGGTCCAGAGGAGCCCGGTATTTCAGAGGAACGGTATAGACATCCACTCTGATGTGCTGATCTCCGTGGCACAGGCTGTCCTGGGAGGCACGGCCAGGACTCAGGGCCTTCATGAAACCATCAGTATAGCGGTGAGTGAAGGAAAGGCCACACCTTCTATTGACAACAGTTATTGCACTCATTTTGATAACTTGCTATATTGTTTTTAAAGCATGGTATTGAATATTAAGCACTTTCCGTGTAATTTAAACGCATACAATAAGATGAGTAGTTAAATTTGTCGTTCCGATTATGGAATTTGATATGTGTCATTAGGTTGCAAACCTATGCATGATGCCTCCTGAGCATGATGCCTAACCTTTGCTCCCTAATGCTTGTACTGTGTTAAACTCACTGTAAGTCACTTTGGATAAAAGCGTCTGCTAAATGACGCAATTGTAATTGAGGTCAACATTTAACTGTAAACCAAGACACGTTGAAATAGATGGATTTCTTTCAGAGCCAACGTAAAATCTGTATTGGTCACGTCGCATGTTTTCAGATTCCTGCTGGTTGCCAAGTGGACCAGGTCATCCGTCTGCAGGGCAAGGGTATACGGAGGATGAATAGCTACAACTATGGAGACCACTATGTTCACATCAAGATCAGAGTGCCCAAGTAGGACTCACTGATTTATTTATTACCGTTACGCAATCTTCATTAGGTTTAGTTTTGTTTAGTAGTGACCTGTCACCTCATCCCCCCCCCCCCCCCCCCACTGTATCTGTAGGAAGTTAACGCGTAGACAACGCTCACTGATGCTGAGCTACGCTGAGGAGGAGACCGACGTCGATGGGAATGTCAACGGAGTCACTGCGTCAGCAGGTCAGACCAGAGACATTTGACCCACACACACCTTTTTCTCATAAAGTGCATGGGTTCCCCCCCTCCTTCCCTGATATGTTCCATTTCCCGAGTGCGTTTCCCACACAGAAACGCACCCGCTGAGTAAAAAGTAGAGAATCCCAACACATTCCTGCCATCAACTGTAGTCAGTGAGCTGATGCAGTGTGTGTTTGTGTCCAGGTGGGGGCAGCAGCACTGCAGGCTCGAGTGCAGGGGAGGGAAAGGACAAACAGCCCGATGAGGAGGGAGGCATTTTTTCCAGACTAAAGAAAGTGTTTAGCTGACATTCACACTGCAGGTGGGAGTCTCTTCCCCTTCTTTGGCTTTTATTTCCCCAGCATTGATTAGTAGTAGCTTAGCACAACACTAGCAGTTATTTACCTACAATTTGTGTATTTGCTCAAGCAGATAATTTCGCAATCTGGAGTGAATGTGTAGAAAGGGGGAACAAAACCTCAAAACATTATATAATACTTATTAAGTATATTGTAATTATTATAGCAATATTAAGGCTCCTATATTTATAAACCTGACTCCTCCCCCAGGTGAAAAGCCAGGAAGACGCTAAAAAAGAGACCATGCCTCCGCGCCCTCGCCTCCTGCTTTCTAGTGCCCGAGGAGAGGGCGTTTTTTTTTTTAACAGGCCACAAAGACATCATGTCTACCCACACACCTGCTGCTTCAGGACGAGACAGGTGTTAGGTTGAGAACATGGCAGATACATGGAATGGTACCTGTTTTTGAAACAGGTGCAAAGTTTGCCTTAAATGTGTACTGCAGACTGCATTATCTTTAAAAAAGAAATCAAATAGGATACATTGAGTTCATTAAACAAAATTTAAAAAACTGGTGTGCAAATGTTAGAAAACTCATGGCGTACTCTCAACCATCCAGCATGCTTTAATAAGTGTGTTGTATAGTTTAACATTTCACGAAAACAAAAATACAAAATACATAAGATGTCTATTTTGGGGTTTGCGACAAGAAAACATGTGAGCATGCTGTTGATCCCTCTGAGGCTTATCTAATGTTGTGAAATTTGTTGGCAGAACTGTATAATGTTTTTAAAGGAAGACGGGGACACTGGCATCAATGGATCACTGTTATGGTCTGTGCAGACTGTTAGTTTCAGTGCTTATGTGTAACAACGCAGCTACACAAATGCATATTTTAATAAAACATCTGCGAATATATTACCAATATTAGTTTTTTATAGCTTTTCCGCTTAGGATGACTTGTACTGTTTTTAAATAACAGAAAAAGAATAATGAATCTATGATCATTTGATAAGAAATCCGCTCCATGAAGGGTTGGCTTGTGAACAACTGACATGGTGCTTCACAGTGCAGCTTGTTTGCCTTTGTTTAAATGGGGAATTGTACACAGTGCATACTTTAAAGAGGGTTCTACAAATCACTTTTTCCTTAGGCCTTGATGGTTTTAAATACAGCATTTGTACAGGCCTGTTATCTCCAGCATAGCTTCTGGCTTCCTGACACTTCCTGCTGCTCGTCATTTGTTTAATCAAACTTAAATAAATAAAATTTCTTTGGAGGAACACATGGCCTACACTAAAATAGATAATAAAATCATGAAATAAATCATTTATAAAAATACATGTAAAATAGTACTGGTCTGAGATGAGATAGGTTATAAAAAAACAACTTTAATTTCACTTGATGGCTTGTACAACAATACTTATACCTATGGCATAGGCTAATAGGACATCACATGTAATGCAAGCAGACAGTTCCACTGACAGTATAGAAAGTATATGATTAATTGCCACATGCCATCAAACATGGTGTATAACCTGCTACGGGTAATAATAATGATATTACTTCTCACATTGGCTTAGTTTTGAAACTGGTTAGTAATTGGTCTTAATGATCTACTGCTGTAGGTTCATGTCATCGATGAGTCCAAGGTCATACATCAGATATTTATACCAAAAACTGGTTCACATTCAACCAACTTAATGGGAAGTGACCACAAAGTCAAACAATGTCAGGATCTGACAAGATAGGACTGTGTTAACATCATTAATGGTATTGCAAAATGCATTCATGCTTTTTGTTTTCCTGGATAGAAAACAGTGCTGATTACATAGATATAACGCAGTAAGCGAAGTTCTTTCAGGCCAGCCTTGTAAGCTTGTCTTGGTCGTGGCTTTTCCTTCTTCGCATCATGGTTTACAGTAAATCACTGACAGTCCCTTCATTATGATGTCATGATGAGTGGGTTGCCATGTCCAATTTTCCACAGCCTTCCAAACCCTCAGTTGGTGAGGTCAAAAACCGCATCGTTTGTCAGGATGTCCCAAACCAGGGTTCTCCTCTGGTGACTCCCTCTCTGGTTAGTGGAAACCAGCGGTAAGGAAGGAAGGATTTTGGGCTGTTTTGACTGCACATTTATAATTAAAATATGGAAAAATGCAATAGAGGACTAGAAGATTTACATCACTATTGGGGACTGAGTTTGGGCTAGGAGTGTAAATGGTTGTACTTAATGTGTATTCAAATACTGTAGTATAGGGTATGTTTGGGTATGTAGGCTACTATGTACATTCTCTATATGTACAATGTGTCCCTGCATGCAGACATTTCTGAACTGCGCATAACTATACCTTAAGCGTTACTGCTTGTTTGTTTTAGCCCAGAACAAGAAATGCCAGAAATGTCCTACATTGTTTACTAAAGGGAATCAGGTAAACAAAGAAGACATTTATGGGAGAGCATGTTTAGCCCCCTGGTTCTCAACTCTCCTTTCCTCCTGGGTATCTTAACTTAACATGCTCCATTCTTAACCTCTGGCAGGTTTGAATTATTTCAACAAAAATATAACTGGCGCCATATGTCTTCAATTCGGGCTGTATTGGCATCATTCCAGACATTCTGAACAAACGCAGCTTTAAATAATTGATAGTACAAAAGTTATTTAACTAATAATTGCAATTTCCTGTTTTACTGTTTTTACTGTATTGTCTAATTCTAATAATGATTCTTTTGAATTTAGGAGCATACAATTTACAGTCGTCCTTTTTGCCATCCTTCATAAAAAGCTTTTCCCACAAAGGCAGACTGTCCCAGTGTTAAATTCACTTAAAGCCAGTTGAAGTTCAGACTTAAACCGCTTTCTCACAGACACTATATTTGACCCAGCAAAGCCATAAAGCGGAAAGGTATATAGACCCTAGCCTATGCAAACACATAAAGACCCATTATGTATGACTGACAGCTGGTTGCTGTGGGTAACTGGGAAAAAGAATAGGCATTGGGGTGTCTGATTAAAAAAGGCCTCCCTATGGCCTGTCCTGTACAAATAACCACACATGTCTACTCAAGGCAGCACAAAGATTAAAGAGGAGACAGTACATGGAATTGCAGTTATACGGTGGCCTGGTGGTATGTCAGTTTACTGAATTCTAAGGCCTCCCCATTATTAGTAAGACAACTGTTCCTAGTTGTGTGTGTGTGAGAGAGAGAGGTCCAAGAGAGAGAAAAACATTTAAAATTGAAAGGAATTATTATTGCCAATTGTTTGTAATAGCAACAGACTTTTCGTCTGTCATTGTTGGTAAAAGTGTGATTTTCCAGCTTCATCCCAGGATACAAACCATGCTAAGGCTGACTTAGCATGGTTAGTACACTGTGTATGTGGTCTGTCCATGGGGACTGTAGGCTTTGTTTTATGTGGAGGTTGGTAAGCCTGGGATTTGCTTGCTTTGTGTCTCCTGGGTTTACTGGATCTCAGAGGTACACTTTAGGTTATTGCCGGTGCCCATACCTCTGGGAGAGTGTTAAGACAAAAAAAGTATTTTGACCAATGAATCGCCATCACTTTCCAATGCTTACATCTGCAAATAATTCGTTTGTAGGATTAGATGTGTATATATATCACAGGTTTAACCCTGTGTCTAAATTGTGCTAAATACTGTGGTTTAATGACACTGCAGTATCATATTTTTTGGTGATTCAGCCTGGTGATTCAACCTGATAATTCAGTCTGATAATTCAGTGGTTAAGACACACTTTCCAGCCCTGCTGACTTTACTTTCCATTTCCATTTGACCTCAAACCTGGGATGTTTACAGAAATGTACACTGGATGAGTTGGTTCACTGTCCTGCAACAGTCCACTTCAGCAGGCCTGATGGTTGCTGAAACAGGGCTTTAAAATTTAGTCGTGTGGCTTAAAGACTCTATCCACTCAGCAAGCCTGCTGTTTTTGTATCATAATAGCATCATAGGACCATGGACTGTCAACTAAATACCTTAAATGTAAACGCAGCTGGAAAACAGTTTTTTATTGTTTCCAGTGTAAGGCCAGAGTGAGTAATACAGTACATTTTGGTCAGTAATTCATTCTGTAATAACAGCCTATAAACCAGAGCAATCTTAGTTCAACAGTTACTTGTGTTTGGGGATTGGAAGGTGTAATCATTGTCCTGTGTGTGTGTGTGTGTGTGTGTGTGTGTGTGTGTGTGTGTGTGTGTGTGTGTGTGTGTGTGTGTGTGT
>JAODLI010003892.1:0-27488 GCA_027575585.1 Percopsis omiscomaycus | reverse complement strand
GTTATGACATTCATAAATCATATTCAAACATCACATATTCTTTCTGTTCAATGGGCATGTCCTGCTATCTCTTCATTCAGCACATTAAATTTATTATTATACTTATTATGTAATGACAATTGGATTGCAGCTACTTTTGGTATTAAACTACCAGGCAGTGACAGAAAGTAGCAATACAATATAAAGCTTAACAACAACCAAAAAAGTGGTTGTTAGCGGTTGTTAGGAATCTCATTTCCTTTGCACTCAATCAACTCAAGTTTAACTGAATCACATGCTATTGAAACTGTTATAGTCCCTCATACTGTATGCTGCTGCCGTTGGGGTTACTTACACAACTGTGAAGACTGTGTACCGGACGTACGTTTCATTGTGTGACTAATGAGGCTGGGAGTGAGTGTGAGTGTGAGTGGAGCTCTAAGGAAGGTGGCAGGAGAGTGCTAGATTGCAGACCCACATTACAGACTTTGGGATATCACACAAACGTGGACATTTATGAGCACGTGAATGCAAAATGCACACACACGCACGCACGCGCTCGCACACACACACACACACACACTCACAGGCCATAGTGATTACATGCAACAGAGTAAAGACCTCCAGGTCCAATGGCATAGTATGTCAATGCTTGTTATGCCAATACATGGGTTGCGCCAGAAGGCTTAAAGGCAGTACATGACAGCCCACAGTGGTTTTAGTTTTATTGCAAAAAAACATTGTAATGTATTGTGATTTGAGTGTGAGATCAGAGCAGTTTGGGGAAAGTATAATAAGACAACTATATTCTTCCGGAACATGGAATAGAACATTTGTTATTAATTACATCTGGATATATAGCCTTTTTGTGATTTACAGTCATTAATTTCAGTCATTTTCAGATAATGTGTTAAAACCTGAAGGTATTATATTTTTTATAAACATGTTCCTATCAAGTGTTTGCTTGGGAACCAAAGGTTGTTACCTTGGTACTATTTTGTCAGATATCCGCTGTGTCAGCGTTTTTGTAGCCCCAGCCCTACAACCTGCTGTATTCGCCTTTTTTTTCTTGGTCAGATGAAAGCACAAAACATGCTTACGGTATGGCTTTTAAATCACTTTATTCTATACTGCACTGAAGAAATGCCAATACAATTGTTGTCAAAGTAATGTAGTTACCAGCTTTTTGGCCAATAGAAACTAGTAAAACACAGCTACTCTATACTATTTTTGGTGTTACGTTCTGTATTATTATTATTTTTTGAGGGAACTTATATCAAATGCTGAAGAAAATTATTTTAAAATAACTTTCATAATTATATTTTCCCCCACCATATATGGAAATTGAATCAGTGTCAAATTAACTCTAATTTAAGGGACAAACAAAGAAAAAGCTAAACCCTAACCTATTACTGATTTATGACGTTTTGCTGGAGCAAATAAAAAATGGTGTGAGAGACCAACTGTTTAAATGATAGCAAATTGATTTTATTAACAAGTTTGCGCAAATCAGTAGATTTTGTCAAAGGTAACAGGCGATAGCTATGAAAATACTGCTATATTGGACAAAAAGGTGAAGGTAGTAATACTGTACATATGTAGTTAACCCTGAATGCTATGGGATATTTATTCAAATGCTCCAGTAGAAATGGATAGCTATTGTAAAGAATATGTGCAGATGTCAGGAGCAAACTTTGAAATGTTTTCTTCTATATTACTAACATTACAAAGTGTATTTGTACGTAACTACTATTTAACAGATCATTCTAAAGCTTTGATGTGATAAAACCGAACAGTATTGTTCATCTGGCAGTAGAGGTCTTCTGCATTCACCTAGTGGAGCTAACTTCGAGCTCAAACCAGCTTGCTGTTGGGCAGTTTGGTTGATGGGCGGCGTTGTGGCAAGATAGGACTCTGCAGGGGGTATTTTCTTGTTGTCCTGACCTGCACGGTCCCACTGACCTGACTAACAAAGCCGTCTGGCTGCTCGCATAGTGCAATATCCCAAGGTATATAGCGTGAATAAAACAGTATCAATAGATTGGCTATTGTATTTTCATTATATCCAACTTTATCTATTTGCATTATAAAAGGGCTGTGCCGACACATGAGTGAAACAATGTTACCTTTTCACTCCTACATAACTGTCCTGTCTTCAATGTCTTCCCTTTCAGTCTGTTAATAAGTCAAACATTAGTTATCGCTAGTAAAATGATGCTGTTAGTATTATGACCATCACCATGTGTTTCGCTGGGAATCACTTAATCTCCTTCACCTGGGTATCGAGCAAAAGACCGGGACCAACTGCTCCCATTCATCTCCACACAGCTCTAACTTTAATACAAACCAATGCGACCAGGTGGGCACCCGCTGGCTTCCCGAATGGTTGGCGCCAGGGTGGTCCATTTTGGGCTTTGGTTATATTTAAGCAGCAAATGCATATTCATATCCAATTCCATGGAGACACAAAGAGTCATTGTGTAAGAAGATTAGAAGTGTTGGTAGGTTTATAAATGAGCTTATTAGCAGCGCGATCATTAGCATACACAAACACAAGGCCTTATTATAAGGCAGCTGGACCATTCTGTAAAGTGTGAGACTTGGTCTGACCTCATTAGTGGGAGCATATGGAGGCAGACCTGTACCAGTGTCGTTATCCAAATTCATGTGTGAGTGCTCATCTACCTCGATACTTCGACCAGTGATAATACTCCCACTCCCACTAACGGAAGTTTTTTCTTTGACGATCCTTTATCTTCCATCTCTATGTTTATACAGTACACCTTTCTCACACAGGAGAGTGACAGTGGACAACATCCTCTATAGTATATATCTATTTTACATTGCTCACCAAATCTTTTGGCCACAAGGGGATGTAGTCAGCACCATGCTGTCTCTACGTGGAGAGAGCATGGTGGTGGATTTTTTGCTGACAGTACTGTAGTGGCTTTAAACAAAGGGATTATCAAAACTCAAATTGCTGTGTAGTCCGTATGGACTCTGATTCGGAGTTTGCAGAGACATTGTCTGAAAACAAGAGTGTCACTGCAAACTCCGAATCTGTATGGGCCAAATTCTGTTTACACACGTACTACATATTTTTAAACTCACTCCCCAAAACATGGGTTATATAATATTAATGAAATCACACACATTGTGACTTTAAGTTGTATTATTTTCTAGCCAGGGAGATCCGGAAACTGTACTGTGCAGTCCCATGAACCTTACAGTGCCTTAGTTTGCGGTATTACTGTCAGATTAGGTCTGACAGGAATCAGAAGAATGACACACTGGTAAGAAGCCTTTGGATAAAGCCAGGTCACCTGGGAAATGAGATGGAGCTCACATTACTACATGTGGTGCTAAACTGGCAGACATTGCCAAGGCTCTCATTGCCCGGGTGCATAGCCTGCAGAATATGGCACTCAGCATGCCGATGTTAGGGATTTGAAGAAGGGCTTTGATGGTGCCCAGGGCAAAAGGGCTGTCAAGAATCCCATGAGCCAGACAGAGGTGAAAAGCGTTTAAAAAGGTCCAAAACCTGCAGGGGCATTGCCAAGGTCCCCAAAAAGGTGTGGTCAGAATAAGAGGAGGAGGAGGAAGGGGTATGTGTGGAAGACACCGTTCTATAGCGTTTGTGAATAAATGCATTTTTAAAGCCAACACTGAATTGGTTTTGACACATTTGTGAAAGGCACATGAACACACAAACACACACACATCTCATTGTTACACCATTCCATTTGCCATTTCAAAAATCATTAGTTACAGGCAGTATTTAATTCTCCTGTGATCTTTTGTCACCATTACACACTTAATGTGCATTGTTTTCATTTTACGTACGGTACATAGCCCTCAACCACTCTCTCTGTGTCTCACCCTTTTCTTTGTTGACGTACAGAGTAGCTCATATGTGGAGCTAATCATTTTTAAGGCCATGATTTATAGAGCTCTTTCATTAGTAACAAGCTGTCAATGTGAGCCCTAGGTTATTGATGTACCCTGCTACAGCAATCGTTCCTAACTGCAAAAATTCAAATCTTGTGTATTTATCTTGTATTTACGCTGAAAATAATATTGCAATTGAACACACAACTTTAAGACAAATTGACATTTCAGTATGTTTCAAGGCATCAAGTAATGTTTTGATATTGTACTCCTTACTCTTTTTATGTCAGATTACCTTGTTTAAAGTGTAAGCTTGGTTAGATCAAGAATGATTTGTTTATTTCCCTGGAGCAACCATGGCCTACCAAGACTACACGGCATGTAGACTTTTACAAGGTAAAATAATGATGGCAAATTTTCAACCCTAATAAATTTGTACCAGAAAAACGGGTGGCAACTTTTCATCTCTGTTTGTACAAGCCTAACAAGACAGAACTATGTCTCTAATGGGGAAAGCAATATGTTAACTGACAGTGCTGCACCAGACCTGTAAAATTACATTGATTTAGATTGAGTTTGTTTTCAAAAAGAAATTCATATTTTTATATGAAATTCTGTTCTCTCACTACATTCAGATCAGCAGAAAGGTTTCTAAATGTCCATTTTGTCAGTACGGCAGCCTGAGCCTTCGTCTGTCTGTCCTAGTATGTCTCTCTTTTGGTCTTTATGCGCGTGTGTGTGTGTGTGTGGGAGTCAGATTGTGCGTTGTGTATTTTTCAGACCCTGTATCCTCTGTGCCCCGCCCTGCGGTCCACCTCTGGGCTGGTCTACTGGCTGCTTCCAATCCCGCTGTGTGAGCCTGGCAATTGGCTACACCTTCTCTGTCAGACTGTCACAGTAGTTTACCTGTATGCTTCTAGCGTGGAGATTACTACCTGCCTGTTACCTTTTGCCTGAACACTGACTTTGAGTTTGCCCTCCGTTCTGTTACCGGTTTGCTGTCGGCCCGCTTCTGAATATTACCCGTTTCCTGACGAATACCTGCCTACTGTTTCTGGTTTGTTCATCCTCTTTAGGATACTCTCGCCTCAAAAGTTGTTTTTGGATTATGGTATAGATTGTGATTACTCTGGACTGTGAATAAAACCCCCCTTCACTGAATCTGTTGGTCTGCGTGTGGGTCCCGTGGTATAAAACCTGACACATTTCTTCATGAGTACCACATGACCCAACCTCAATTGAAGTTAAATTGCTTCTTGTTCTCTGCGCTCGCCAATTACAAAACACCAGTGGTGTGTGGTGTGGTTCGAGACAGGTTTCACGATAGTGTCGTCCTTATGATTCCAATTGATGTGTAATAAAGAAGTGTTGCCGTGGAAACAAAACCAGAAAGTTTGGTGCCATTTAACACCATGTATGACATTTATTAGTATAACGAACCCTAATGACATGGATTCAATTTTAGCATTCATCTTTCATTAAGTTATGGCTATGCTAAATGGACTTGCTGGAGGCAATTGAGAAATCCAACCGGAGCTGCATTCTAATATTCGAATTAAGTGCATAACCATAAGGCATGGGGCTCATTTCTTAATGATCGGAAGATCTTAATCATAGGTTATATTTCTGACCATACAGCAGGGGTCAAGCCCCCATGAGTATTTACATTTACATTACCATTTAAGCATTTAGCAGACGCTTTTATCCAAAGCGACTTACAATTTGTAGCCTACAATTGTTTAGGTTACTTCACCTATGAATTTGCACAGCAAATTAGTTGTTGTATTAGTAAAATATTACTATACTATACTATACTATATTCCATAGTATTAGTGGAAAAAATATATAGGCTAATCTGAATCGTAAAAAGGATAACAAATTGTACTTTTTATCAAATGGGTTTAGTCTACAGCTAAAGGAGAGGAATCAGTGGCTGTCTCATATAACCAACCTAATAAAAGAAGGAGCTGTACAGTCCCAGCATTGTGCATTTCCCACCACAAACAAACCTAATCCAGAAGCTTTTGGATCACTTTCTAATTCTCTAATTTTTATGCGTCTGGGGAAGTGGCGAGTTGAAATTTGCATAATTTCCTCCCCCACAGTTAGAAAACTTGGAGGTGGTCTTTATTCGTCCATAAGATAAACATTGGACTAGTAAGATCATGGATAATATATAAAAAGAGATTTAGATATGTCCCTGTAGGTGGGCAGATAAAAGGGGTGTGTGTTTGTGTGTGTGTCTACTAGACACCTGCACAACATCACGGAATCAGTTCCGGGTAGGACATTATCGTGTTGGTCTAATTTAGAGGGATGCCAGTTCTTTTGTCTCGAACACTTTCATCATCTGAATAACTTACTTCATCCGAATAATTTTTATACATTTATTGATATCACAGCATAAATATAAGATGGTTACATAGTGATACTGCAATGCCTCTCTTTTCCTTTACATATCAGTCTGGGAACTCAACTGTCTGGGGACATCTATGAGACAATTTGGCTTAAATGTGGTTGGGGCGGTAACATTTCTAGACCAATCCAACGCCTTGTAAAGGGGGAGTTCAACATAGGGGCAGTGATTCAAACCAGACAACGCAGATGGTATTCATGTCAACACAGTCCCACCAGCAACAACCCCATAGCTAGTAGTTAGCTTGCTAGTGAATGCATGAATCCCAGTGAATGTTTTGACACTGAGGCTGCATGTGGCTTTTGTGATCCAATGAAGGGGTGACACATCTGCAGTTAATAGGCTAAACCCTGTTCTGGGGCCAACAGGGCACTAGCAGTACGGAATCGCCAGCTACGCTCGTGAACTCACAATCCAACCAACAATGAGCATGTGGCTAGCGGTTAGCTGGCTATCAAATGCCTGAAAAGTTCCTGCGGAAGACTTAAATCAACTTATTCATGTACCACATTTGCAAAAAAGCCACTTGTGCTATCACACATCGAAAAAAAGGGAGGGGGGGGGGGTGGTACAGTCATTAAAGTTATTCAGCCAACTAAACATGTTTGTGGGGATGACCTTGGTTTTCCATTATAGATGCTAAGGGCATATTATCAAAGCATCTATTTGCTTCTGTCTGTTCCTCTTAAGACAATAAAAGTGTACAGACTGGAGGAAGTTGACTGTATAAGCCCTGCTAGGACGAGTTCTGTCGGGTAAGGCAATTAAACAAGTCAGATCCTGATTTTGCCGCTCTGTTTAAGACACATTTTTAACACAATGTTTCCCTGACGTATACAATCGTACCCCGCGAGACTAACCTGCAGTCAATCTGGCATGTGAGAACATCTTATCTCCTGAGATTGGAAAGACAAGCCTGTCATTTTTTTTATAAACACTGCCAATTTGATTAAGGGCAGCAACATAGAAAGCTCCATTAACGACCACCGATTCGACGAATGTAATCAAGGACTGATTAAGAGAACTAAGGGGATTAATGGCTTTTTATCATGAGTGGGTTTGGGTGCTGACTGCAAGCGCATATGAAAGAACAGTACACATACACACTGTTGTGAGAATGAGCGTCAGGTCGACATTTACACTCAAAATAAATAATACACAAGCGGGCTACTGCCAGCGTTTCTACAAACAATACGAGAAGGTGACCACAACAATAAATCACAAAGTGAAAATGCAATCCCCAACATATATAACCCCCTGGAAACAAGACACAGGTGGGCGTGAGCGTAATAGTCGATGTGTATCTGAGGTGCGTTGGGGGAGATGTCAGCATGGCAGGGAGCCTGTGCGTTATGCATTGGAGTTGTCTAACGGGAGGGGAGCGCGTCGCCGTCGCTGGACGGGCCCCAGGACGGGCCCCAGGACGGGCCCCAGGACGGGCCCCAGGACGGGCCCAACCGGGTGTGACACTCTTAAATTATATAGTGTCATAACCTCAGTTCCTCAGAAATTAAAGATAATATAATCCTCAAGCTTTCAATTCAAGTCACATTATAAATGCTAAGCCTGATTTTAAGAGTGAGAATTTAACACACTTCCTTTAGGATGTTCCAAATCATGCCATTGTCCAGGATATTCGTGAAACATATGAATATCAAAAATGTTTGAAAATGACTGGGAGGTCCCACACTGGATCAGGAGAACCATACAGCTATAATATCATATAACAACATTTGTCTGGGTGTAAGGTCCTTACTTTATTTTCTTATGTGGATTACACATTTTCTTTTGAAAGACCATGATTTGACATCACACACCTGCTTGTTAATGAAAATATTGAATTAGCCAATCATGTGACGGCAACTTATTTTATAAATGTATAAATGTTCAAGAGGTCCAGTTGTTGTTCGGACCAAACATCTGAATGGGGAAGAAATTTGATTGAACTGACTTTGACTGTTAAATGATTGTTAGTGCCAGACGGCGTGTTTTGAGTACCTCTCCTGGGATTTTACAGAGAATAGTGTGAAAAACAAACAACATCCACTGAGCAGCAGTTATGTGGGCGACAACGCCTTGCAAATGAGAAAGATCAGAGGAGAATGGCCAGACTGGTTCAAGCTGACAGGAAGATGACAGTAACCAGGTGTTACAAAGTGGTATGCATCTACGGTATCTACACACAGCAGAAGACCACACTACTCCTAGTGGCCACCTTATTAGGTGAAACGTGTACCTAATAAAGTCACAGCATCGATGTCTATTTTGTAGTGTTTGCTTTACTCTAACTCTCACACTGGTACGCATTTCCACGGCATTTGTAAAACACACTTTTGAGCAGTGTAGTTAGTTTGTTTTTGTAAATATTTAAATCGTTTATTTGAAAAAAAATAGTTCCTTTTTCACTTCAAAAAGATGATGTCCCTGTAGTGAGTTTGTCATTATTTGGCTAAAGATTTCTCTATCTACCATATGGCTTAGGCTTATGCTTAAGGGGATCTCTCCTGCGCTGCAACCGTCACAACCACTAAGATTTATACATCATCAATATGCAAATGAGTGCATGATGTCATCTGGCGACTTTGAGACTATTGGAGCTAGTGGTAGCTACTTTCATTGACAGTTATGATCATCTACTGACAGTTATGATCAACCACAGTTGAACACAAGCAGTAATATGGTTCAGTGTGGTGTGCCCTACGAGGAATTATTAATACATGAATAATTAATAAATATACAGTACTGTGCAAACGTTTTAGGCCGCTGTAAATAAATGCTGTAAAGTAAGAATGCTTTCAAAAATAGACATTATGTTAATAGTTTATTTTATCAATTAAAAAAATCCAAACTGAGTGAACAGAATAAAAATCTAAATCAATCAATATTTGGTGTGACCACCCTTTGCCTTCAAAACAGCATACATTTTTCCCAGGTACACTTGCACACAAATTTAAGGCCTGCCTTGGCAGGCAGGTTGTTCCAAACATCTTGGAGAACTAACTGCAGTTCTTATGTGGATTTAGGCAGCCTCAGTTGCTTCTCTCTCTTCATAAAATCTCAAACAGACTTGATAATGTTGAGATCACGGCTCTGTGGCAGCCATAACATCACTTCCAGGACTCCTTGTTCTTCTTTACGCTGAAGATGGTTCTGAAATTTGGCTGTATGTTTGTGGTTGTTGTCATGCTGCAGAATACATTTGGGGGCAATCAGATGCCTCCCCGATGGTATTGCATGATGGATATGTATCTGCCTGTAGGTATCAGCATTGGGGGGACCATTAATTCTGACCAAATCCATTTGCAGAAATGCAGCCCGATTCTTGCAAGGAACCTCCATCGTGCTTCGCTGTTTAATGTCAGACACTCATCTCTGTTGGCAAAAGAACTGCCTTCTGCTACAGCCAAAATATTTCACATTTTGACTCATCAGTCCAAAGCACCTGCTGCCATTTTACTGCATCCCATTTCCGGTGTTTTCATGCATAGTTCCATGAAGACCACTTCTCACCGGACTTCTCCGGACAGTAGATGGGTGTACCAGGGTCCCACTGTTTTCTGCCCGTTCCACATTTAGTTGGAAAGGCTATTGGTAAATAATGAGTTAGCTTTTTTCTTTTAAAATCAAATATGGTTTATTTACCTTGCAGTGGTTTTCTTATGTGTTGGGTGTCTCTGATACATGAGGGTAAACAACCTAATTTAATTTAGCCAACACCTTTTATGTCTCAGGTAAAAATGTCTTTGCTCGATGGGCAATTCATTTTACCAGACACTTGATTATCACTCAAGGATATCTTGCGGAACAGCATTTTTACTAGAGACAAAGTCATCATAAACTCCCAACCAAGGTTGTTGTAAAGTCAGTTGCAAGTCACTTTTGCTCGACAATGACTGCCAGCCTTAGCTAACAAAATGTCTTATCCAGGCCTCATCTGAATGACATGGAGATAATTATCGGGGTAGGCCTTATATGAATTCATCAGAAGCCCCTTTCTGTATGAGACAATGTGACTATTATGTCAAAATCCCTGTCAGCTATTTTTATCATATCTGCTGCGGATTGAGTCGTCACTGAAT
Organism: Percopsis omiscomaycus; assembly: GCA_027575585.1. NCBI lineage: Eukaryota > Metazoa > Chordata > Actinopteri > Percopsiformes > Percopsidae > Percopsis > Percopsis omiscomaycus. The sequence goes on along the minus strand of JAODLI010003892.1, from coordinate 17,126 downwards.
TCATGGTGGGGTAATTACCTTACTCTGGAAAAATAGGCAGGCGACAGACGGCAGCTGGGGCGAGCGAAGGTTTGAAGCGAACCAACACCCCTGGGCTGTCTGGAAAAAACAGAGGTATAGAAACAAAAAAGGGAAAAAATCTGTTTAAATGTATGACAGAGAATCAGTGAGATACAAGGAAACTTGTAATTTTCACAACATCCCCAACAATGTTGGGAAAAAAATAAAATGACAGCACGAAAAATTAGTTCTATAATTAATTGCATTTCTCCAGAGCAAAGCCAAAGAAGATTCATGATGCTGTTCATTTCATATTTTTAAACAATGGAAATAATTGCTAAACCAGAGACTAAGATTATGCAAAAAATTAAATATTTTTCTTTCGGAAAAATGTACATCAATGAATGTCAGTTAAAAGACACACCTAATCCATACATTCAGTCTAACTGAAATGATTAAATTAATAAATAAATAATGTTTATTTTAAAAATATATATTTTTCAAGGGTTACAATCAGTTAAAATGTTTGACAATCAAATGGATGAGTAATAATTTATGGACCTTATAATCGCAGGTATATAATAGCAAAAAAAGGAACTGAAAAGAGAGAGCAGATACTGTAGCTATGTAAAACTGGAAAATGAATTGGTTAGTCGGTCCCTTTTGGGCACATCCTATCCATCCTATCCATCACCATTCAGGTGCAACAGGCTTTTAATTAACCTGAGTGACATCAAATGATCACATTTATCATAGAGACACTCAGCATTTGCCAAAGTGTTGTTTAAAAGGGAGTGTTGGAGTGCCGTGAGATGCCTGTGGGAGTAAGATGGGTGCGAGGAGAACTTAATGTTTCTCAGACGTCACTAATGAAACAAAATTGGAAATGTTTTTTCCCCAAAGACGGGATTTCATGCATGAATTAGTTTCATTGTTTCCTGTATTTTCTTATCATCCACATGTAAACTGCTCATGGGATTTGTAGTATTACTGTTGGAGTAAGAGTTAATATCACCTTAAGCATGGTGTTATTTTGTTATCTTTATTATGAGAGCATACACAGAATATAAACGAGCTCAGGGACAGGAATCGAGAATTTGTATTTTTTTTGGAGGGAGGGACATAAAAAATTGTCTTGGGACCAGTATGTGTCAAACCCACTGGCCCCATTTGGGCCCCATTGGGGGCCAGTGGCAAAAAAATGACCATTCTTTTTAAGAGCATGGTGCGCATGCACCTTGGCGGATTGCTATTATAACGGCGCATTTGCCAAGTAGTAAGAAATAAAACTTCTCTGCAGAGAAAACTGATCTGAATGGCAGGGCCATAACTCTCACAATGTGAAAGCAAAGTGAAAAAGCGCGTGAGCAGACCATCTACACGGCAACAGCAGAATTCCAGCAGGATTAAATATCTTGATGTACACAACACATTGCAAACTTTTTTATTTGTAATCTTTTGCATGTTTGTGCACTGCTGCGTGTATGAGCGTGCCTGCCTATGTAGGTGCATATTAGCCTACTATCTATATAATGCGCACTTAAAATAACAGTACAATACTGCGCCATTGACTTCAAACCAGATTTTTGTTCATCAATCGATTTATCGCTGCCTCAAGATAGCAAAGCGCCAATAACGCGCCTGACCACACCTGGTTTTAACACCAACACGCCCATGGGCACTCAGATGGGCATTTTCTATTCAAACAATGGGCATACAAATGCCATACTATCCACTACCAACATTGGATGATGTTAAGCTGGCTGGAGCACAATATTTCAGTGTGCCAGATGCGAGGTCAGGCTATTGGGCAGTCAAACTAGAGTCGTCCCTGTTGACGACCTTTAACACTGTCGTGGGCCGGGACACGTTCTCTATCTACCCCTTTGGTATCGTTTCAGCACTAGATGTGATGTGTTTCAGAGGAGAATCGATAAGACGTACGAGGGCCTTAGTGGCCTGGCAGCCATTGTCAACGACGTTCTGGTGTATTGCAGCACCAACGAGCCATGCTGCAGAGGACAAGAGAGAGAGAGAGAGAGGGGGGTACATCGTCTGTGTCAAGTGCATCGTCTGTGTCACTGAGTCGTGAAGGAATTAAACCAGACCTAGACAAGGTGAAAGCAATCTGAGAACAACGCAGAGCTCGAGACAATACTGGGGATGACCAACTGTCTTGCCACGAGGCTTGCCAGTGCATGAAAGACCTGATTATCCAGGAACCGGGTCCAGTGAAGCAGCCACTGTAAGACTACAACGCATACTACAAGTATGACATCACTATCATGCACTGCCCCGAAAAAAACATTCCAGTAGCAGACACATTGTCCAGGAAGTAAATCGGCACAGACCAGACCTGTCCAGGTGAAGGTATGGATGCTCAAGTACACACGCTTATGAGTACTCTACCTGTGAGCGACAACAGGCTTCAAGATATCCCAGCATCTACAGCACAAGACGCATAGCTCAAAGCTTTAAAACTAATTCAGACCGGCTGGCCTGTGGGATTAAACGGGTTAAGAAAGAAGTGTCCGTCCAGTGTTGCCGATTACTGGAACCACCGAGATGAGATCAAAAAGGTCAATGGTGTCCTGTTTAAAGGTGAGAAGATCACCGTACCACACACTCTCAGGGAAGACGCATACACAAAGGCCACATGGGAATCGAAAAGAGCAAACGGAGAGCTAGAGATATTTTATTTTTGCCTGGCACGAACACACAGATAGAAGCCATGGCGGAGATGGTGTGCTATATGTATCAAATGGTGTAGCTCCGATATAAAAGAACCAATGATCTCATATGCTAGTCTAGAGAGGCCATGGCAAGTCATCAGTACAGATCTTTTCACATTCGAGAGAGAAGAGCACATCGCCATTGTTGATTACTACAGCAGATATTTTGAGATAGAAAAACTGTGTCACAGTAGTTCAACATCAGTCTTTCACAAAATGAAAGCTATATTTGCAAGGCAAGGCATACCAGAGAATGTTATCAGTGATAATGGTCACAGCTCTCGAGAGTTCAGAAGCTTTTCAGAGGCATGGGATTTTAACCATACTACTTCTAGCCCCCACTATGTGCAGAGTAACGGCCTTGCAGAGACAACTGTTCAGACTGCCAAGACCCTACTGGACAAAGCAAGAGCAGAGAGGAATGATCCATAGCTCAGCTTGCTGGGGTACCGGAACACTCCAGTCGACAATCTCAAGTCACCAGCCGAGGTGCTAATGAGTCGATGACCGTTGGAATAAGAATAAGAGTTAATATCACCTTAATAAGTATTGTCCAATCACAACACAGTAGGTGTGAAGGAAGGTCACAGGTTATCCGTTTGTGGTAGCTATCTATATGGATGTGGAGAGGCCAGGATGGAGAATAAACTTGATAAATACATATTGTGTAAGAGTTTATTTAATTAGTATCTGTGAATATTACAGGATTATGTTGTCATAGGCAAAACACAGCAAATAATTTTCTGAAATGTGTTTTACTGGAGCCTGGTAAGACCATTCAGATATTGCAAGCTTCGTGATTTGTTCTGCTCGGCATATTAGTTTGGAAACTCTTCATTCAAAGTATTTTGTCACAGAGGCAGCGCCAATAGTTGTCAATCAAATCATTAGCAGGTGATTGGACCATCTTCAATTAATCAGAACAACAAATGTTTTACAATTTTCAAACACAGGTGCTCTGAGCACAGGCACTTAATTTCTGTTTGCATCAACTGAACTACCCACCTGCACTTGCACTGGCCATTGGTTCTGTACTGAACTGATACACTGTTTTGTGGGCAGGATAGTCTAGTGGTCTAGGTGTTGGACTCCCAGGCAGAAGATTGTAAATTCAAACCCCATCTGCTCCATGTAATAGCAGCATGTAATTGTGAGTCACTTTGGATAAAAGCATCTGCTAAATGACCTAATTTTGAGTTCTCAGACTGATATGAAAAGTGAAGCAAATTGTAGAGGAGGACCTATCAAGATAGTAAGGCTAGATAAACTGCACTGTAGCAAAAACAAATGGTAAGTCAATACATTTACACTGTAAAATTTTCTGGATACACCTTTTCACTAATATTATAAATGTAACTTGCTTTCTATCAATTGTGATCCCTCCACTAAGTCAGGTATCTGTACTAGAATGTTTATACATTTAATCAACTGGTCGCAGGATAATCTAATCCTAAATGGCTCCAGATAGTTGTCCCTGGAGTGATCCAGGGGCCTCGGCGATCTCTCCTGCCCAATCAAAGCATCTTGCTCTGGGTCTGAGCCAGGTAAAAGAGTGGCCGGCCTGCCGGGCAGCCAGGCATCCGGGCAGGCAAAGAACAACCCGGTGTTAATTCAGTGCAAAGACCAGGCTGGCAGGAACACTGTTGGGAAGATTGATTATGTTGCTGAGTTTAATTACATTTATTTGTGTTGTTGGCAGACGGTGTCTTTGGGATTTTTTTTTTTTCCTCATCGGAGGAAACCAATCACAGTGACAAGGATGTACAGACTCGTGTAACTACTTTTCTTTTATGGATCAAGATTTAAAAAGTTTTTTCTCAGGAATAGATGGTACACTGTTGTGTGCATCATACCGATAGTACATTTCGAGCTGCAGGAACAGATGATAAACAATGCTTAGCGACAGACAGAGAGAGAGAGAGAGAGAGAGAAAGAGAGACACAGTTAAAAATGAGAGCATGAGAGGCGTACGGCTGGTTGGATAGCCACAATGACACTCCGGGGGAGGTTAGCATTATTTGAACCATGTTACGTGTGGTGTGAGAGAGCCTACAGCTAAAGAGCAGGCATGGGTGTAAAAACAGCCACAGTAAAGACACCTTTAGGCCTTTGGAAAATGTCTGGAGACCAATAAACTAAACTGCACCCTCTAAGTTTGGTGTTGTTGGTTGAATGGTAATGTTAGAACATCAGAGAGAAGACGTGCTTTCCTCAAGGGTAGTTTGAATTTAATTGCCTTAAATGTCAGAGTTTACTTAACAGGTCATATGCTTTAAGATGTTTTTCATGATGTTTGTTCACAGAATCAGAAATAAATTGGAACCTTTACATGGAGGCTTCTGAAGTGATCCTTCTATTTTGCATGAACATAAGCATTATGAGGGGCCCTCAAATATTTAGTTTTTCTTGAGCTTGATGCACTTGGAGATGTGGGCTCACTCAGGGCAAGTCATATTTCACTCAGTCAATGTTGTGTTGTGCGAGTTATGAACCTGCCATCAGCTTCGTAGACAACAAAGATTATGCACTCACACAGAGAGATAAATAAGATATTGCCCCTTTCTTTTGTGTTTATTTTTAGAGTGGAGAAACCCACACGAGTGCCCTTGGGGTACTTCAGTGCTTCTGTTGCAGAGCTGTCATTTTGAAGCGAAAGCACTCACTGTCATATTCTACTGCAGTTTGACACTTCTCACTGAGGTGAACTGGCATTGCACCAGAAAACCCTCAAATTGCAGACTTAAAGGACAGTTCCGGAAGTGTATTCCATGATGCTGTTGATTGGTAAATAGAATTTTTAAGTGTAATGCCTGGCTTACTGTACTAGGTGGGAATCTGCTGACTGACTCTTGCAGTCTTAATGAATGTCTTACAGGTATTCCAGGAGTCAGAGATTCATTTGTTTTGGACTCAAAACATTATTATTATTTACAAAAATGACCTTTGATAAAATCAATCAAAACTAGCAAAGTTTCTTTAAAAAAAAAGATTTTTAATCTCACTGCTCATACTGTACAAAATAGTGATATTTTAATCAACATTTCTTACATTTCTGACGAAAAGCTTTTTTTGAGTCCTTTTATTGTTTCTTCAAAATTAGAGACGGCCACAATTTCTCTGTGAGGCAATGGAAAGGTTGAGGGATGGAATACATGCGAGTGGATAGCAGGACTAATTCTCGTCCAACATGGATACAGTATATGTGTTCACATCAAGCTAGCCTTCATCAAACACATAAACAGTAAAAATGTCCCCACAGTTACAGAACAAGTAAATAAGATCAGTCACTAACAATCCTTTAAACAAACACCTCAGAGTCCATCCACTGAACTGCAGCCGGGGCAAAACATTTCCTCACAGAGGAAACAATCACAATGGTTTTATAATACTGTACCGTACCATATTGTATTTTGGGGTGTTTTTCTAAACATAACAAATCTCCCACAAATGGGGCAAAAGAGAGCATTTACAACTGATTGAAACTTAGATGGCACAAGCATTGTCACACAGTTGTGTCTTTTTTATATATTAGAATCATGCCACGTTTCTACGGGTGCTAAACTTGACTTTTCAATGAAAAGGTGGAATTTGATTGGAAAGCCGTTTGGGTTATCTCTCCTCTTTCCTGGTTTGTGAGTACAAAGCACAAGCCTAAATATAGGGTGAAATATGAATTTGGAGTGTAATTCCAGCTGATGATTTCTGGTGCTTCATCCTGTGTTTTTTTTATTTTTTTCAACAGAGCAATGTTGTCTCCCTTTCAAAGTCTCCCCAGTGGGAGGAGTCGTCCTCACCTCAAGTTGTTTGTCGAGGTTTCGAGGACCAATTGTTCAAACAGTCCTGTAGTCATTACCATGCAGTCCTCTCTGACAGGTTCTTGACATGCTACTGAACATTTGTGTCCTGGTTAAGACTTCCGGTAAGTTTGAGAGTAGAAGCAGTGGGAGGCCAAATCATACTAGAATATAGACAGGTTGATGATGCATTAACTAACGATGTTTGATTCCTAATCCAACATAGAGAAGCGACATGGAGATTATCAGGCCTGCTGCACAGCAGGATCGTCTGACCGGCAGATGTCATTTGACTATCTGGTTTGCCTACAACAAAAGACATGCATGTTGGTGTAATACATTACCCTTGACCAAGGCACTCCAAAGTGGAGTTGGTCTTCAGGTGTGACTTCCCACTGCTCCTTGGTCAAAAGCATCAGAAATTTTTGATTTTTGAGATTTTGAAAATGAAAATGTGTGTCCATAAATCAACGTATAAATCTAGATCTATGATTTAGTTTTTTCAACATCAACATCCAATTGATTATATACTCATCCAGTCCATATACTCTTATCGAATAATCACATGGATAACTGAAAAGGCTAATATATTTGTCAATAAACCAACAAGCATAATTGAACAAACTACTGATTGTAGCCTTAAACTTTTCAGCAAGATGTGTTATCCTTGTAGGAATACATTTAACCAATCTTATCACCAGTTACAACCTGATTATTTGAACCCATGTTTCTAAATCCCTGAGACTATGTTGTGATTGGTCAACACGGCTATTTTAGATACTTTGAGGGAAGAGGTCTTAAATTGTCAACTTGTCCTTGTCCTAGCCAATTGAGGGATTAGGCTTGGGGATCAAGGCGTGTGTGTGCGTGCATGTATCAAAACCCTGTTCAAATACAGGCACTCTGCTCAGATTTCAAATGAGATGGAAAAAAAAACAAAACATATCTATTACTTTGACAACACAGTTTCTCTTTTGGTACTTTTATATCCCAAGAACCTTCTAAAGGGTAGCTGTCACTAAGCAACCACTTGTGATATGTGATATTGTGTGTTGAACAAAAATGTTAAATTTGATTTTTAGTCTTACATTGTGCATGCTACCTCACATAGTTCTGTGAAATGCCACTTTTGGTGAGAAGATGGTTGAAAAGGCATACCTATATGTATTATATCTGTACTTTTGTCTAAATGGATAGGATGACAATTGGACAAAATAGGACAAAAATAACAATGTTTCTTTATAGAGATAAACTGAATATAATACAAGCTTTTCATTTTAATGGCTAAATTCAGTCAGGGTTATGTGATATACAGTATATTGTGTATAGCAATCTGGGCAGAAATAGTGGTATGCATCCAACTGGCATGAAATCCCTTAGTTGAAAGGAACATTTCCACAAACTCCACCACAATTCTGTCTGCACATCTAAGGCATATAGTAATGGGACAATGCAGGCACAAAAGTGGACCCATTTGTTCCTCATCATGACCCCATGGTGCTTATTAGACCCTCATACACCATACCACTTTAATAATTTTCAAGTTAGTTGATGTACACTTCACAATCCTTACTATCAGCTGTTGAGTGTACTCCTACCCACACTAACACTTGAAGCTGAGAGCAGCTCTTAACAGTGGAGGAGTAAAATATAGCCACGGTCCGCTAATTGCTATTTCACCCGTAAAAAATAATGTAATGTTTCCAGAGGTACTTGAGAGGCACACATTTGAGTGAGTCCCACCTTTTCAACTGCTATCAGAATGTTGAAATGGTTTACATTAAATAGACCAGATACAATGTTTTTACTGAGGTAACAATGTTATATTGACACTCACATAATGCCTATAATACTGACTTGTTGACTTATCCTGGGACCACTTTATTGATTAAACAGTAGTGCATAGGGAATGAAATGTAACTGCATGTAAATTACACTAGGTGCTGGCCCTTGTAAATCTACAGTATATGAATTCAATTTCAACTTTAAACGTGGCCTCATCTGACTCTGACTAAACTGGGTATTAATTGATTAGCAAACCCATTCCTCCCACATACTGTGTTGACTTCCTACTTACTATTGGACCTGATATAGCCACCAGTAGGAGCCTTATTGATTACACAACACATAGAGCAGGATCACCATTAAACCACAGTGTTATCACGGCCATTGATCTTATCAATTTTCACCCCATTGAATGGCTTAGCTAGGCATCTGGTAAACTGTGAATCAGCAAAAATTAAGTATTGGGGAAAACCAATTGTCCAAGTATGGCAGGCTGCCGGTCTACCTGCCATGATTCTCACCCGTTTATGAATCCTCAGAGGTGTAAAGGTTAAGAACTGTCATCAGATTAGCCATTGATTTCAATTAGTGCTGCCTGCTACTAAACAACCTTTGTCTGTCTGCGATCGCTGACTGGTATTGATCTCCAGGCTTGTTCCATTACATTTGATTGCTACTGGTGCACTGTCAGTTCTGAAACCTGATTACCAGGTGGTCTCTTGCATTCTCTGTATACACGCGGCTCACCGCCAACACCATGTCCGCATGGATTCCTAAGGACTGAAAGTTTATAAAAGCCTGCTAATAAGGTTAGGCTACTACGCGTCCTTCATATGGCTCTCGGAAAGGTTACGCAGCAGAAGAATTAAAATTGGGCTCCTGGGTGTCTCATTTATGCATCCACAGGGAGAGCTGGTTACATTAAACAATACAGCTGAAATAATGCACCCTGTTTTGTTATAGTAAGAAAACAGAGGGGAGCAATTCAGTATGACTAATGGCAGGAGTGTAGGGGATCAGATTGACTTGTTTCTCTTGAGCAGCTTGTCTGAATGGGATGTGTACATTTAAATTTTTTTTTATAATAATTCCTTTTGTAAGATCATTCATTGGAACGGGGAATTAAAAGGCTGACTACTTTCTAATATAAAGGACTATCAATCTCATATCAATTGATGCAAAAATATGCTAAATTAGTTCATGTGTAGAAAACACCTGTCTACTTGTTTACAAGATCATTAGTCCATGGGTCATTCTTAATGAGACAATTTTTACCAATGGACATAATGGAAGATATTTATAATGCTTGATAAAACATTATCTCTGATCAACCTCGGTGACTAAAAAAGGATAGTGCAAAAATAGTTTATTCATTGATGGGTTAATTCTACTCTTTAAAGCATGCGATTGTAGCAACAAGTTGATTGTAGCTGATATGTATGGTAAGTTACAGGTAAGCTATCACTTCAAATATCTATCGTCTGCATATGATTGGATGCAGGCCAATGGGGTGCTGTGGCTAACTAGCTTAAGCAGGTTTGAGGACTAGTCTGCATTTATCTATAATTACTGGTTAGTGTTTGTGTTGAATAGTAAAGTGTGATGACAACTGAACTACTATAGATGTCTGTGTTGGTGTTATGATTGCTAATATTTACAATTTACAATTTTACAATTAGGTCATTTGTAATAAGCAATATGTAATAAGCAATCAACAATCCATTTTCTTTTTGTAAATTGTTATTATCCATTGATCCATTGTAAGTAAATGCTATACCAGTTAGTAAACAGTAAGTTACAAACTTGTGCACTATAATTATTTTCATTGTTTTAAGAGTCAGGATTCACTATGACTATGGGTTCAGTGAAACGCAAAGAGCCAATTGATGTCCATTAACTGTGACTCTTGGAGTCTATGGAGTTTGTGAAAGTCACAAATGAGTTTATCGATTCACATTTGCACCACATTTAATCAAAAGCATGATCAAGCTTTGTAGAGCATAATTTATAAAACTATAAACTCGAGCCTCTTGTATCTTATAATTTTAGTGCTGTAGGACTGTTATTACTGGACTGGCTATCACATTATAAATCATGAAAGAAATAAAATAAATGATACACAATACTCTAAAAACATATAAACCCTATTGCCACCTTTCTGCAATGTAGTGACATGAACTAAATACAGCTAAAGGTAGTTACTAAAGAACGTGTAAGCGATTTTAGCATGGCTGCTTTTATCCAAAGCGACTTACAATTACATGCTGCTATTACATGGAGCAGATAGGGGTTAGGCATCTTACTCAAGTGCTTACAGATAGGCCAACTCTGGGGCTTGAACCCATGACCTTCTGGCTAGGAGTACAACACCTAGACCATTAGACCCCGCCCCTGCCCCGTATAGGTGATTGATGAATGCAAAAGTAAGCTCTGGGTTTGTACCAAAAATATCTGTAAATGCCCGCACTGTATTTGACCTGTTGGCTGGTGCTCCGACCTGGAGAAGCAGAGACCTGCATGTGAAAGCAGGAGTGGTTGAACTCACAGCGATACCATCATCCTTCACTACATACCACACCGTACAACCAAAACTCGGGTCATAATGGCCATTTAATACAACAATCTTGTCTGTAGGGGCTTTAACTGGAATAAATATCAACCAAATTATATAAATAAATACATTTAAAAGTGCTTATTTGAAGGAATTATTCATTAAAGAATGCTGGGTTTATCTAGCACAGGTATCAATTACAATATTTTACAACCTCTGAGCAGAAGTCATACTAATGAGCTGCCCAGATTCCTTGACAGTCCAGTCTAGGTCAGGACATGTTTTGCACTTCATCCCTCTCTCTCTCTCTCGCTCCTCTCTCTCGCACATATACACACATGTAGCTGCAACTTCCGTGTGCTAGTTTAGAGCTGCCAGCACTCAGCCTTTTTGCTGCCAGTTGCATTGCAGACAAATTAAATAGTGACAGAAGACTCAGGTTTGGAATTGGAAACGGGCAGCAAAATGCATGCCCATATGGAGGGAGTCCGCACTCTCATCACTTACAAGCAACCATCAACACACTGCTATAATTAACCCTTCTTTGTAGCAACAACTGGAAGACATGCACAGTAACGTGAAGGATCTGGTCTATTTGCTGTGCAGCCACCATGACCAAAAATGTCCGCAGTGTTAGAGGACATCATTGGCACAGCCGTCCATTCAGCTCTGGCGAATCAATATCGTCCGAAAAAAGATGAATGTTTTCATCCATATTAAAAAGTTCTGAAGTGATCCCTTTGGGGGGAAATAGTTCACCCCTTCACTGCTACTGTGTGAGAGTGTTTAGTATTCGGTGAGATAAATTATAGCTCCTATCATCCTCCTCTTGAAAGGCAGGCGCACAGTCTGGATAGGATGCCACACTGCTAGATAAAGGCTTCTCAATGTCTGGTGCACGCGCCCTGATTTAAATTGGTTATATTTATAGAAAAACCCAAGGTAGTTTGGGAGTTGAATAATGAGAAAACCTAATGGGATTATTAACATCTGGGGCTGTCAGCATTGTTATTCTTGCAGGTAGTCCCTATGAGCTTTTCATGACAAAGTCATCTTTCGATGATAATCAGTATATAAACGGATCATGTAGTGTATCGCACATTAAGTCAGATTGTGACCTGAACCCTTAAGCGTGTCAATCTCCTTAGTAACTATACTTTAAACCAACAACCTGTAGACTTACTGTGCTATGGTCAAGTTTAGTTTAAGTCGTGCTAAGCCAGCATTAAAGTGTTTCCATACATTTCTGTTGTGTTCAGTAACAAAATAAATTCCATTACAGGATGTATGTATACTATATACTGTATATCCAAAACTAACAGGCTGCAGTTAGTTTGGGATTTTGCACAATAGGAAGTTTGATTTTTACACTCTCCAGTCTATGGAGAGATATTTACGCCTGATTGCTTTTAATACATCAGTAGAATGTGTCTGTAGTCTGAGGATTTCTGTAGGTGTATAGGAGGTTAGATTTATGGCTTATTTCTGTCACATTCAGTTATTTCTCTTGGCCTGAGATTAGTCCTAATGTAACAGCTCAGACATGACTACTCCTGTGTAGAATCAATATCTCATACTTTTGTGAAATTGAGTTTTGGAGAAGGGTGACGCTGGAATGCTAAGGTCCAGGTGAACTTTACTCTGATGTAATTTCACACAGCAATGTATAAATTAAGATCTGTTTTATTTTTTCCAGACTTTCTAAATGGCTTTTACGGAACATGTATGGCATGATATGTTGAAGGCGTGCTATTTTAATGGAAAATTAGTGGGCTCTATTGTTCCATTCAAGAATAATTGTTTGGTATGCTGTCATTAGTTACCATTGTAATTAGATTTACAAAACTATTCAGTCAAATTGTCTATAATAAAACAAACAGTATTATGTATTAAATAAACAAGCTTTGTATAGTTTTGTATTGTATCCTCATATAGGACCACAATAACACCACCATAAAACAATATTAGCAAAGTTTGTATTTGTATTTTCGTTTTGTTTCAGTACAAACCTAACAAAGAACTTATATCAGCTCTAGGGATAGTTTGTATCGATCGGTATGGGCAAAAAAATTATCATTGGCATCTGTAGATATAAAAATGTGCCAGGTCAATAATTTTATATCATAATTTCTGACTATTAACCACACCATATAATAACCGCACTGTATATTACCGCAGTTAATGATGGAAAAGAAAGAGAATTTTCCATCTTTATGGAAATTCAGTCCGGAGCCACACAGGGCCGAGAGTTTGGAGTGAGAGTTTGAAATGACATTTGTTTTAAAATTGCGTAATTTCTAGGGGGTCCGGGGTATGCTCCCACGGGAGAACATTTTTTGAAAAATAAGCAGCACACATTATTTACAGTATAATGATAAAATACATCCCGGCTGTTCAAAACCACAATTTGTTCGCTATAAATTTATGTTTTAATCGTGTGTAGGCTATATCCCAGATTAACCCAGAACTTTGACGGGCAACCGTAGCCTACCATATCGCCTAAATGGGGTACTAGCCTATCACTAAGACATTCAGAGATGGTAGCTTCAGATCAGTTTTAAGATGTTGGTCGCTATTAAATCACTGTTCTAAATTAAAGTTTAATTTAGACGGCAGAACACCAATGTTCATGGCCGAAGGGAGTCATTAAAGATGGCCACATTTTCTAATTTGGCATTTGTCCCCCCCACTTTTTTTCTTCATCAAATATCTAATTTTGAATGACCTGCACTGCACAAATTCGTAACAGATCGCGTCAGTCTGAAATTAATCCATTTCGCTTGCAGTGTGTGATTTTAAAGTTGTGATACTGTGTACAGTCTGTAGTTTTAAGGAGAATCGGCAAAAAGTGAGATGCCGGTAAAAAAGAGAAAGATGTGTGTTTACTTTTACTGAACATCGGACACTGCCCAAGGCGCCAGTTTTGAATGAATAAAGTCTGCCCTGCTGAATAAAGAACATGCCGAAAATGTGTTCATTACACTAACATTGTGCTTGTAAAACTGTTTTGTGAGTTTTGTGAAACTTTACAAAATCAATGTATAGTCTGGAAATTACGGTACTCAAAATTGTGTCCTAAGGACTGAAGTTTTAGGACTACAGTACAGGACTTGAGTTAAAAATATCGACATATTGAATATCGGCAAAAATCTCAAATTGTGCATCCCAAATGAATGCTTTGCACTTTGTGCCATAAGCTTTTTCTCTATACATTTCAAATGCAGCTTGTGGACAGACGGTATCATAGTTGACTTTTATATTTTAAATTTTTTAGCATTTTCTACACACTCAAAATGCCTAGGCCACGGTTAACTCTGAGGAATAGGAGGCTTGGGATGAAGAAATCAATATCTGTGGCAGTGGTCAACATGCATAATGCCTCTCATTGTAAAGCAGTTTCATCCTGCTGATATGCCGTTACAATGCGTTTTGAAGTGTTCAGCTGAAAGGCAATTATTGATGATAATGTTTAGGGCTTTGGGTTTGCGCACTTCTTGTTCAGGCTGATGTAGATAATTTAAATGAGAATCTACTCAAATTAATAATAGCCAGGTAAATTTGAGACAGATATAGGAATAGATACAGGCCCATATAAATGTACCATGTATTAAAATGATTTATAGAGCATGATGATCACACAGTATGTGCTTCATTTATGTGTAGGTCATGAACACATCTGGTCTGAATGGGGTCAAGCGTCTCTGGTGTCTGCCAATGTACCTGAGGCCATGTTTCAAATAGCTTTAAAAAGATTTCACAATGGATGGAATTAATAAATAATATCACTGTATTTCAGTGCTTTGCTATGGTTTTAACTAGATGGAACTAATGTTGGTAATTTTATACACGGTTCATCATATAATGTAATGCAATATTGTCCCCTGGGGGATCAATAAAGTATTTCTGATTCTGATCTACACAGGTACAAAGGTAGTGTCCATTATATACTTTATTTTGAACTCACAGTGACATTTTATATGACAAAGAGCAATCTACTGTTTTTATTTAAAATGTAATTTTCCTGCATTCCATAAACATGTTCAAATGTACCTCTACTTGCCTGTACTTAAAATTACGTAGTCATATACGAACCCAATTCAGCAAACAGATTCAACAATTTGACAAACATTTATCCATTTATCTTCATCACCAAACCCTAATAAATCATTCAAATTATGATAGATGATGAACCCCATCTTTTGTTTTGTCTTCCCGCACATAATGGTGTCTATCTAGATCCCTTACCTCCTCATGCTAGATCCTACCTTCCACTCTAGGCTTAGGAGAGCGATGATTGATGAATCAACAACTAATTTTGCTTAAACCTTCCAAACAAAAATAGCTTGCTGTATCATTTCCAGAAGTACTCCCTATACTCCCCTCACTCCCCAAAACACTGCAGGAGAGGGGTAACATTCTGTACACGAAGGCAGTTCAAGTGTCCAATTTAAAGGGGCGGTTTGGGAGTCGGGCCTGCAGCAAAGGGCCCATAATTGGCATCCTTCTTGTCTTATTAAAGGTGAAAGCACTGGAATGGATCCTCCAAGCCAGAGCCTGCCCTTTAATGTTGCGTAAGACAGAAAGACACACAAAAGTAATGAAATGGTAGTGGATTTAAATTTTATTTTTATTTTCTATTATTCATATTAAATATCATTAGTATTATTTAAAGGGCTCTCTAAGAACAGCACTTTGTTCAGATGGTTATTTGTCAGTCGGATGGAATTAAATGTTTGTAGAATACAGTTTATTGTACACACATTTTCAAATCCATCAGAGATTATATTAATTCTACATGTAATTCTACAACTAATAGCATCTATTTATTATTGGATGTACAAGCAGCCATAATTTGATTGTTATTGTTATGGCAAGACTGCTTTGCTGCATGAAGTTAAATTGACATTTTTGATTCTTCTTTTTCATCCACACTCTGCCTTGAGTGGTGTTTTGTGATGACTAAGGGACAGAGACAAGGTTGATGGATTCACAGCAGCTCCTCTTCTCAGCCTCTTCTGGTTCAGTAAAGCGAGTTGGTTTAACAAATTCACGACATCTGATACCCGAGGATTTAATTCCTTAGGGGAAACAACAGAAATACGTACAGAAGAAGTGTTCAAACTTTCTTTAGCTGCTTACCACCCCCCCCCCCCCCCCTGCATTGTTCAGCATTATGCTGTTAATGAAAAGTAATTGTTAAATATCGGCCACCCCCGTGTACTTATAAGCAGCAGTGGCAGTCCCATGCCTGCCATCTGCCTTACCGCCATTAATGCTCTCAGCTGTGCTGTTCAGCTTTTCCCTTCATGTGCCTTATTTAGAATAATGCTGACATGTGAACAAATTTGACAATTAGCACATTTGCGGTTTTAATAACTGTGCCACAGTAACAGCAAATTCATATTTTCTTCGCCAGCTGAACAAGAGGGTGGGGACCTAGAAAAGACCTGAGATAGATGGCTCATGCACAATTATCGTATAATCCCTGTGGTTTATCTCCGCAGCCTGTTTTTCACACTGTAGTTACATTAATTCTGAGCAAATTGTAAAGCTTTCAAAGCTTATGTACTGTATATATTGCTCACTTACTATGTTGTACAAACATGGCTTTCAGCAACACCAATAGCTTCATTATTGCCAGGGAGTGAGTAAAAGGAGGGGGATTTATTCATTGGCCTTAAATCTGAGTGTCTCCTCTGAAGGTAAAATTGTCTTGTGCGATATGGATTTAACGTGTTGTCTTAAAAGTAGCGTTTGCATAATGCTAGCAGTCTGTCCTGCAAAGAACTGCTGACAAAATCATTCAATTATCCGGGCAGAGTGAATATACAGGATGTGTCCATTCTTAGTAAGGGGAATCGGCCATGTTCTTTTGGGCAGGAATCTATCGCCCATACAGTAGGCTTTTATAGCCTGTTTACTTGTTGTATTTAATACAAAAATCCAAAGTTTCTGACACTGTGAATATGCAGTAAATGAACATTTTCTTCAAATAATACCAATGCAGTGCTGTCCAAAATGGGAAACTGGGGGTACATCTTACTTAATTGTTTATTCACAGGTAGAGAACACACAGCACAAAGTGGTACCAAAACAGAGAACGTGCTAAACTTCCTGAGCGAGGCAGGCAGGGATCCTGGGATAAAGGAACACACAATGAGGCGAGGAAGACTGAGGAAATACTAGCGTTGTCTCTTACGCGAGTGGTAAGCCGTAGAGTAAATACCGTGTAGGTAAACTGACGATCTGGCGATGAATGATGAG
>JAODLI010003882.1:0-29704 GCA_027575585.1 Percopsis omiscomaycus | reverse complement strand
TTTACCCCCCCCCCCCCTGGTGGACACAAAATGTAAGAAAACAAAGTGAAAATTAGAAACTGCATACCTGTGATTTATTGCTATCAGCACCATTAAACTATATTTGGCTACTAGGCCTGTTAGGTTTCTAGGGTGTTACAATGCAGTTGTTAGGGTGTACTAGGTTATTGCTAGGGTGTACTGGGTCATTAACAGGGTGTTTCTATGTGGTTGCCCCCTTCAAAAATGCATGTAAAAATGTTCTCGCAAATAGCCTCCAGTATATGCAATCATCACATTTAAACCAGCCTTTCTGTTATTGTGGCTGTAAAGTCAATGTATGGAGACATTTTACAGGGGTTCGAATGTGATACATTTAATATAGTTTTTACTCTTTACGTCGCCGGAATCTGCCTCAAAGTTCTGCACACATAGGAATGAAACGTATACCAAACAATCTGCGTATGGTGGTCTGTTAGCTCCAGGAGTTGGAGGAGAAATACTCTGAATGTATCGAGATGCTTCACGAGGCCCAGGAGGAGCTTAAGAACCTGAGGAACAGAAACTACCCTGCAGGAACCCCCCGACGCTTCCACCCCCTTGGACTGTATCCCATGGTGGGTGAGAGAGAGAGAGAGAGAGAGAGAGAGAGAGAGAGAGAAACCACCTTACTGTCATGTATAAATATACAGTGTGTGTGTGTGTGTGTGTGTGTGTGTTAAGGACTCTCTGGCAGCAGAGATCGAGGGAACGATGAGGAAGGAGCTCAGTCTGGATGACCCAGAGTGTGAGGAACAAAAGTATGGACACACACACACACACGCACACACGCACACACGCACACACACACACCCGGTTGGTAGTAAACACAGTGTGTATCTACTACATACTACATGCTTCTGCCATCAGGGCCCCTAGACCACACCTTGCGTGAGGAGATAAGGCTGGCAGAATAACTTGCATCTTTTAAACCAATTGATTATATATATTTTAGACACTTTCATACCTTTTTTAAATACCGGCTTTTATGTGATGTCGTCTTTCCCCCTCCTTGTTTATGTTGTTTCATTTTGTATTGCTTTTCTTTATTAGTGTAATTTAACTCCCTGTTGTTCTTCCCCTTTGCCTGGTTTTATTTCTGATTATATCATTTTTTAGGATGATTTCTATCATCAAATAAGCAAGCTGCTTATTTGTTTATTCTACTATAATATTTATAATATTTGTTTTCTGTTTTTTACAGATTTTTAAAATGTATTATCTGATCGTCAAACTTTGTAAACTCTGTAATTTAAGTTGCTATATAAATGACGGTATTGTTAGTGTTTATTTCATACCACTAAGCTCATACACGTGTGCGTGTGTGCGCACGTGTTTGTGTGTGTGTGTGTGCGTGTGTGTGCAGGAGCCACCGCAAGCGCGTGTTTGAGACGGTCAAGAACATAAATCTGTCGGTCCGGCAGCGTTCACCAATCCCGTCCAACGCCAACATCCCGGGGTCCAATCAGTCTCTGTCCTCCCGGACCTCCCCTCAGTCCAGCGGCCTGGCCACGCCCCGCTCCAGCCTGTACGCTGATGACGGAGAGTGTGTCGCCCTTGACAACCGCGCTCAGAGCCTCCTGATGGAGACTGTGTCAAATCAGGAAAGGTGAGGATGGAGGGGTCAAAAATATAAAGGTTGAATTAGTTTTGAGTTTAAAGTGATAATGTGTCAATTTTGGTAGCAATATTTTATCATCTTTTTATCGAATAACAAAATATCCCCTATAATAAATTCTAAATAATAAGGATAATCAATAGTAAATAATAATAATAATTAATAGTATATAATAATGACAATACATAGTAAATAATAATAATAATAAATAGTAAATAATAATAATGAATAATAAATAATAATATAGTACATCGTAAATAATAATAAATCATATTAAAATAATAATAATGCTAATGATAATAATATTAAAAGTTTTGTATGGTAATATCCCACTTGACATCCGTGTTCGGTGTCTGTTCTGGCAGCCATGAGAGGAAGATTGGCGGGGCCGAGGACCTCCGTCTGGCCCTGCGCCGCCTATCCCTGCGTCGCCAGAACAAGCTCAGCGAGCGCCACTTTTTCGAGGAGGAGCGAAGGAGGGGCCACGGGGGGCTCCCGGAGGGCCTGGGAGGGGTTCAGGGGGTCCTAACGCCCTCCGAGAGCATCATGTCCCTCGGGGGCCTCCACCTGTGGGCCTCTCGGGGCCCCTACCTCCCCGACAAACTCCAGATCGTCAAGCCCCTCGAAGGTGAGGGAGAGAGGGCGGGCGGGAAAAAGGGGAGCAAGCGGGGCTGGAGGGGGGAGTGGGGGGAGCAGAGGAGAGACGGGGAGCCAAAGAGGGAGGCCGACAGAGGCTGGGGCTGGGCCAGGAGGACCGTGGGAGGGGTGGAGAGGGAGAGGGGGCGAAGGTGGGCCCAGGAAAAGGCGGGTAGCAAAAAGATGAAGGTGGGGAAGGAGAGGCCCCTGTCGCTGGTGCTCTTCAACTCCTGCTGGACGCTGCTGCACCATCACAAGTCTGACAGTTGCTCTCGTGTCCAGAGAATGCCCAGAGAATGGCTGTAGACACACACACACACACACACACACACACACACAACTACAACATAGAATGCATTAAGAGCTCTTAATATGTATGGCAGGATGTAGGCCAGCCATGTTGTTATGAGGTCACTGCAGAGCGGGTTTGGTGGGTCTCCGCTGCCACCTGTTGCTGAAAAACAGTACTACATGGGAAAAATGAAAGCATTGTGTTGCGCAATATATTTATATCGTCCTTTTTATTCAGGGGTACTACAACCACATTATATTAACATGTATTTGAATATTATTTTTCTTCTACATTTAATATTGTTTCTGTATTCGTATAATTTTCCTGTCCTTTCCATTTCTTGACTGCCTACTATCTCTTGTTTAATCGTGTGTGGCTATTCAATAAAAATCTTCTTCCTATTCTAATTTCTCCTCCATTTCATTTTATTTCCTCATCTTTTTCTTCCTCTTGGAAGAACGACTGTCTGTCTTCCAGTTTATTTTGTCACCCTGTTTGTCTATCACTAATCTCATTACTTGTTATTCATGTTTCTGTTCATTTAAATTAGCCTTAAAAGAGGTACTTTGACATATAGTTGGATCGTCTCTTTGCCAATAGCTTTTACCCTTTCGCAGGGTCTGTTTTAGTGTTCTATATCATTTACTAATATACAGAATGTTAGCATTCTGTATATTAGCCCTATTAGCCTATTGTCGAAGCCAGAATACAACAACGCAAGTCACAAGCTCACTGCTACTAGAAATGCCCTTGTTTGAATCAAGAATGCTAGCAGCACTGATTAGCCATTGAAAGGGAAAGCACA
This sequence comes from Percopsis omiscomaycus, assembly GCA_027575585.1. Taxonomy (NCBI): domain Eukaryota; kingdom Metazoa; phylum Chordata; class Actinopteri; order Percopsiformes; family Percopsidae; genus Percopsis; species Percopsis omiscomaycus. The sequence goes on along the minus strand of JAODLI010003882.1, from coordinate 26,335 downwards.
AGACGAGCATAAAAACCTCCTCCAGCGCTGAAACCGACAACAACACTAAATTAAAATATACCACGTTTTAACATACTGTGTATATTTGGGTCTTATGGACGGTATCAAACCTCTAAGTCTATATGTTTACGTTCAGGTTCCGCCACGCTGCATCACTGGCAGCAGCTTGCCCAGCCGCACCTGGGCGTTATCCTGGATCCCCGGCCTGGTGTCGTATCCAAGGGCTACAGACCCCTGGAGCTGGAGCTGGAACAGGTGAGTGTCTCGGGCCATAAGCGCATTAGCACAGCGGTCATGCTGATAGAGGTACTATCCATGTTCCACCCTACCTATTGTGCAGGTGTACCCGTGGGGGGGCTTCGAGGAGGATGAACCAGGGGGCCAATACTTCCAGAACCTTCCCACCTCCTCGGCCTCCGCCCACTCTCCGGCGGTGCCTCCCACCTCCTCTTGCTCCAACACCGGGAACCCCATGCCGGGCCCGCCTCCTGCCGGCCCTGGCCTGCCCTCTCCCGCCACCTCGTACCCGTCACCGCATCTCAGCAACACCGACGCCCTTGGTGAGCATGGACACGCACGCGCACGCACACACACACACACACACACACGTCACACACGGTTGGAATTCTTTCTGAATTCTTTCATGTCGTATCTGTTCTACTGGGGAAAATACTGGAAACGCTTAAGATTCCATTAGTTCAATTAGTATTATTGTAGTACAATTTAATGTGTGTTATGTTAGATTAAATTCAAAAGGTGGTATTCTTCTCATGAACCCAGAGGTATTTTTTTTTTATTTTCGTGTGTTATAATTTTGATGATCACTTCTAAAACAATTTGTGGTTGAAGTGCATTCTGGGAAGTTACTCTGGCAAGTTGCTTGGTATTTACATATTACTGGCACACTAACTTAGTTTTTTATATTATTATTATTATTTCAGCTGCGTATTACCCAGGTAAAAGCATGGCTAACACCAGCTCTACGTACACCTTCACCACCTGTCGTATTCTCCACCCAACGGATGAGCAAACCCGCGTCACGCCCAGGTGTGTCAATTACCCCGCCTTGCAAACTGCTGCTATCATTGACGACGTCTCCAAAATATTCCCTGTGTTTTCTAAAAGCCTGAAATAATCCACGGTATGTTTCACATTAGTAAACACCTTCTCTCTCTCTGCGCAGCCTGAACCCAGGTCCAGCAACATCGTCCTGTGTGATGACCAGCACTCTGTTGACCACCCCCGCCACCACACCCTGCACCCCCCGCCGCCTCAGCCTCCGGTCCTCCGAGTCCTCGACCAACCTCAGGCACGCCTCAGCGACTTTTAGTTGTTGTTCGCACGATAACTAAATGCCTGAGCCACAACCATTATATGTCTTCCTAACCTAATAACTCTCAAGTCACCTTGCGGCACAGTCTGAACATTTAGTTTGGGGGGGGGGGGGTCCACCTCCAGGAACCGGGAGAATTGTGGTTCCGAACGAAATGTCGTTTTTCACAGACCAAGGTGCAACATGGAATAACACGAGGACAGTAAACATAACCATAATAAAGGGCACATACTATCTTAGTTCCTGGCTCTATATACTGTACGTAACAAAATAAAAGGAGACTCAAGGGAGCTGTGATAGTGAAGAGAATTCCCATTGCACTGTAAAAAGATGTAAAAATAGGCATTAAGTGTTTCTGTAGTAAGCAATACCTGTATCCCTGGTACCCCTGTAAGTATTACAATAATAATGACTCCACTGTAAGTAAAGTGTTACTGTAGTGTAACAGTAAGTGTGTCATTAATTAATATAATGATATAATAATGGCACTGTAGGTATTGCAGCATCAAGTAGTAGACAATAAGTGACAAGAAGTACGTATATTGGTGAATAAATTATTATATATATATATATATATATATATATATATATATATATATATAATGTACAATGTAAGCAGAAGTCTACACTGAGATGTATTGCATCGGAGTCCAGAACGTTGAGAGTTCTCTAGGTCATCTTGTTACTGGTGCTGATTTGGACTCTTGTTCTACCTTTTGCAGAGATGCCACACGCACCACCAGCACTTCTCTGGGGTTAGTGCGCCTCCTACATGAGAGAGGGATCTCAGCAGCCATGTACCACCAGAGCCTGGACCCCAGCCAGCCCAGCGGAGGCGTGTTGTTCAGCACCTCTGTCGCTCCCCAGAGAGCGCCCCACTCGGACCCCACGCACCCCTCTACCCCGTCTAACTTCCCTACGGGACAGGGGCGGTCGTCGGCCACTGTCCCGGCCGGGGGAGGCGCGGACACCCCCCTGGGCTTCGACTTCAAGAGCCCCTCCTATGACAACTTCCTGGCCTCCAAACCGGCGCGTTCCATTCTGAAGGAAGTGGCGGGGGAGATGAGGGGCCGGCAGGGGGCGCGGGACTGCGAAAGCCAGACGGACGTCAGCGTGTCCGTCCACAACCTCAACCTGCTGGACAAGGTGAAGCGGCTAGGCGTGGCCGGGGCCCCGGGGGCCAGAGCCATGAGCCCGGGCCCCATCCTGGGGCCTCTGGGTGCGCTGCGGCGCTCCAGCTCGCCCTTCGGCCCTGACGGCATGAGGCGCAACAGGAGCTACCCGGCCATGGTGGGGGCCAGCATGGCCATGAAGGGCCCGGGGCCCCAGGAGGAGTCAGAGCTGCTGTTGGCAGCCAGGATGCCCAAACAGAGCAGCCTTAAGTAGGGTACAACGCGGCCCAACCTGGGCTGCCGGGCAGACCTGGAGTCCACACACTGACACTAACACTATTCACACTGTATGACGGACCTGCGGCTGTTACCATAGCAACACTGAAAGTCTGCCAATCCTGCTGCAGTCCCCAAAAAAAGAACTCTATTAGCTCTGTGAATTGAACGTTGGCTACTGCCTGTATTTAAAGCAGCAGAACACTTGAAACGCCGCTCTGTGAAGACCCAACCTGTTATTCACCTTATTTCCAAACGCAGGACCTTTTGGTGGGGGGATGTGGTCACACCGGATCAAAACGTGAAAAGAAATGAATGATTACGTCTTGAAATAAATCCTCCCGCTCACACATGCGAGGCAGACATCATTTGTGTGTTTTTGGGGAAATAAGGTGAATAAAGGGATGCCATCCAGGCTGCTAGTATCTATTTGTCTTCCATCTATCTCTCCATCTCCCCTGTTAAACCTGAGACTGACTCTGCTGGATAGATGTAGTGCTCACGGCGTCCTCTTTCGGAAACACGCAAACAACACAAGTACACATCATTAAGTTTGCCATCGCACTAATCGGGCACTATGTAGTCTTTGTACCAGTTAAACAATGTTTTCTGTTTATTTAATTATTAAGTTATATAAATGATTGTTATTCTCTCTCTCTCCCTCTCCCACCCTCTCCTGCCCCTGAAGAATAACAAGACCCTTTCAAGAACTAATTTGACTGATCCACTGTCAGTATTAGCAAAGGCTTTTGGTGTAGCTTTTTAAGTGGCCATTAGATACAGAGGGATGGTGGTTGGGCGTCCGTATGAGCTGAAGGGATCAATATATATATCGCAGCCACAATTTGAAATGAGGCATGAATAGCGGACAGAAAAAGAGAGGGACAAAGAGGTGGAGAGCCTGGAATCCAAAGAGTGATAAGAAAGGCAATTGTAGCTAATCGGGCGTTAATCGTCAGTGATTTTTCTTTCCTCGTGGATTTTGCTGATGAAATGGAACAGTATAGTGCCTCAATGATTTGTATTAATGTGGGGATGAGTTTTTGTGTTAATTTATTTTTAGACAATCCTAAACTTTATGAAACTATGTTTCACAATGAATTGTGTGTTACCTGAATTGTTACTACTGTAAAATGCCATTGTTACGTCAGTAATGACAAACTCATTTAGAAAAGCAGTCACTGGACATATGCAGTGCAATCAGGGTGTTAAAAGTTTTTTCCCTTTCAAATAAAAATTCAGTCATGAAGCATTGCTTTATTGTGTACCCCCCTCCACACGCAGACACACTCCTCCAATATTGAATTAAATAGTTCTGTAATTTATAATTAGGGAAATGACCTGCTTTGGTGTAAGATGTATTGCAACCCGTGTAAACCGGATTTGCACGGCTGATAGTGTTTAGTGATTATTATCTGCCAGCAGATGGTGCTCCTGTCTACCCAGCCAGCATAGAGTTGTATGAAACACATTTTACTTTTTCTTTGGTCGGTTTTACCAAACAGTATCCATTATTCATAACATATCTATTTGTATTGTGTTATGAAGGACATGTAGAGCTGTTTAACAAACTGCTGTTAGTGGAGGCGTAATTGAGAACTCATCTATGTAAACCCTGGCTTCAATAACAGTAAAATGTCACTGCTGAAGCTATGGAGAATTTAAAACAAATGAATGCTAATTGTATTTCAAATCATATTGTTCTCTTTCACTGTAGAAGTGTCTGTTTTGAATTACAGTCTGAAAACCGGATTCTGCACACACATTCATGCACACACATTTAGGAATGCAGAGAATGTTTCCGAAGCAGGTTTGAACCCAAGACCTTTGGTTTGGCCCTGGAACACAGCCGACAGGGGGAGGCCACCGGATTGAACGATAATGTTTATGTACCTCAGGGAAACAGTAAGGCTCAGTCAAGTCATGAAGTCGTTTGGCAGGAGTATAGTCTCAACTCTCATAGCTGCAGCAGAGAGCAGCGGAATTGATCTGCTGGTCCTTTTGGGAGGGAAGCTCAGTACATTTGTAATTCAAGCGTGACCCGAGCTCCACGCCCAGTGCAGACTAACACACCGAGTCCTCCCAGTCCTCCAAGGCATCCAGACCACTCCTCTGAATAATTCACTGAGCTCAATTGCTCATCGATCTTTCTCTCCAGCTCTCTCTCTCCTTTCTCTCTCTCTCTCTCTCTCTCTCTGATATCTTTCACTTAACCTGAGGAGCAAAGTAACACATTGTCTAATCACAGTTCCCCCCACCCCCAGCCACTGTGTTTTGCCACAGGAAATAACCTACAGTATTGGTTGTAGTTGTTTGTTACACTATTACAGCCACTCTAATGAAATCCAACTCATTGCGTCAATATGAGAAAAGGGTTTATATAACTTCATCAAAAATCTTCACTGTGCTAAATTATGTAAAGCGTTAAGTGTGACTTAATGGCAAATCGCAAATTCTCTTGAATGCCTAAAAGTATCTTCATTTCGGCCTAATAGACTATCTCAGCCAGACCGCTGGACTCTCTACGACCCAGTCAATCGTCTTTCCTTGCCATGCCAAAAGCAATTATAATAATTTATTTTTAACCTACTTTAACCTTCTTCCTACTGGGAACAATTTCCCCCCAACAGTGCTCCAAGCTATTTCAACATTATGTATGATAACGTTTTCACTTTTGCTTTTGAATTCTTTTTTCTAGCGTTTCATGAATTCTCCCCAGGAAGCATTCATTTAGGCTCATCTTCCCTGAACCTCCTTCAGCTTCTCATATTATCTGACTGAAGTAATTATCCTTCCTTATAACCCTCATAATCCACTTTGGTCCATTTCACAATTTATGCATGAGTGATGCACACGAAGTATATGGTCACATTTTCTATTGATTGCAAGAACCGATTTACTGTAATGTGGTTCTCCAAGGGTTTTTGGCTTGGTAAATGAGCTTGTAGTACAGACAGCAGGGGGCAGTACAACGCTTGCAGAGTACTGGAACTGTCTGCTCGGAGAAAGTCGTGATTTCGCCATTCTGGTGAAAGCGGCAGCAAAGAAAGCAACGAATTTGTCTGTGCGTTCATTTCTCCTGTTTTACAGATCAGTAAAGTGTACACTCACATGACAATAAAAACGAACGGTAAACACATGACTAATGTTGTTCTATAGTCACAACTAATTTGCATGTGTATGATTACTAACTCAGTTAGTGAAAATTAAACATTGCCTGGCCGTGATAATAATAGTATGGAGACGACATGGTTAATGGCGACCACACGTTTTTCTGTTTTGTAAACTCCCGCTCTCTTTATGATATAAAACATACTTTGATTAAAATTGAAGCTCCCATCTACTTTGGTTGTTCTCAAACTATGCACATACATGAAGGAAATGTTTAGTAGGTTAGATTTTCTATTTTGATCAATTGCATTAGGCTTATATTGATCTAGCCTTTAAAGTCACTACCTTTACGTAGGCCAGTAGCCTAGGCAAGGCAAACTAATTTCAATGTCAAAATATCTAGTCAAAATAGAATATAATGTATTACACATAATGCTAAATCAGTGTCTATATTAACAATATTAATATTAAAGCTGTATATTACTAAACTATATCCAGTTACCAATGACTGATGTAGTGACTCTGACAGAGTGAATGTATTTTTGTTAATTTAATAAATGTATATTATTTTTATAAATACTTAACAGCAAAACAAAGACTGTAGCTGTTATATAATTGTTTTCTTCCCCACTGTCAATAAAGTCTGGTGAAAGTGACAGCAAAGAAAGCCAACGAATTTGTCTGTGCGTTCATTTCTCCTGTTTTACAGGAAACTATGATCTGTATACGTCTCGTGGCCCTGGACCTGGATCGGCAACTCCTACTGGGACAAGTAATGCTGATCCAGTGATAAATGACCACACACAGCCGAAGCAAGGAGTTCATAGTAATCATCTAAAGAGGGGGCGTTGACCGGAGTCAAGTGTCCGGGCCTGAAGAGTGGGATACTGCCAACCCAGGGTGTCGACGCCATGTGTCATGTCCGACCCATGAGAGAAAGAGACTGGTCTGGTCTATTAAGAAGAGACTTGATCAGCTCACTGCAAATGAGGCCTATGATTGCTCTAAAAGATCTTCCTCTTCTTCAGAGAAAGGAGTTTAAGATACACAGGGGCCAAATCACCGACATATGTAAACAGATCGATGGCGGTCTTCGAGAACAACACACTGAAGGTGATGTCATAAGAGGAGTCCTTCGCGTAATCAAAAGCAAACATTTCAGAAACATGCTCCACACAACTGAGGAGGACTTGATGGTAGTAGAACTTCCACCAATCTCACCTCTGTAGGAGAAGAGAGCAGCACAGAACTTTTCCAAGAACTTGTGTGTGCTAATTAACATGACCAAGAGGCTCCACTGCAGTTCCTGTGGAGAATGATTGGGCTGAAACAGAAAATAGCTCCTGACAGACAAACTCAGATATGTTATTGCCACAGTGCGTATACCCTATGGTTGCCCACAGTGTATAGCACAAGCCCAACCAATCTGTAACCACTGTTTCTCCTGTGGGGAAGAAGGTTAATCGCGCTGTAGGTTGCCTGAAGAAACAGAAGCAGTGTGGAAATGATCAGCGGCGTTCGAGAAATGAGCACCGGTCACCACTAACCAGACCTAAACATAAGTCCCACCCCTAAATGGCCACTGTATCTAAGACAGCTCCTTTAATTAGCCAAACGTCCCTACTAAAATGTAGCATGAATGGCTACGCTGTCACCTAGGGTTAGGTCTTGCTGGATACTGGAGCCAATGTGAGCCAAATTGACTGCACCTGGAAGAATACATACCTTCCTGGCCAGGACGTTCGACCACTTAGCGATCTCATGGACAAAGACCTGAATGTGACTGCTGTTACAGGAGATTAAGTACCGTACGATGGGTGGGTAGAGCTAGTGGTAAACCTGCAAGGTAATGATGACCCTGACTTGTGCAAGGTGACAAAAGACATTAGTGTTTCCAACTCACTTGTACTGTTTGAACCCAAATTCGATAGTGTACCACTGGATCCACTGAGCATTGGAGAAGGACTAATGGAGGTCCAACAGACTAACAAACCTTATGTAAGTGTGCCTGTTTCCAACCACTCCAAACACATTGTGACTTAGCCCAGCTCAACTGTCCTTGGTAGCATTGAACTCAAATAATTGAGACAGACCATCCTGTGAATGAAACCAAAAGAGAGCTCATGTGAACACAGCCAGTCCACTGCTACACTGTGGCATCAATCTGTAGATATCAGCCATCTTACCAATGAGCAACAAAGCGAAGGAAAACAGATGATGTGTGAGGAGTCAGGGCCTTTTGCTTGAGATGATGGAGATATTGGCTGTATCCCGAACCTGCAAATGATAATCAGAAGGATAACATCCTAGTCGTACAGGCACAGTATAGAGAAAATGACTCTCTACATGACAACAGCTGTATTCCTTACCTCAACGACATACTCTGCTACGCCAAGTCCTTTACTGATCATGTTGAGGGTTTGCGGCGTGTTCTGAGGGCTCTACAAACCCATGGTGTGAAGCTCGGTCCAACGAAATGTGAGCTGTCGGGAGGTCAAGTATGTGGGTAGGCTGGTCTCTGCTGATGGTGTGAGGGTTTATCCAAAATTCTGTCTCTGAAAGAGAAAATACCTGGTACAGTTGGGGAAGCAAAATACTTGGGTTCTTAAGCTACTATAGGATGTACATCCAGAACCTCCCTAGCATAACTACCTTTTGTGCTTCACACGCCTCTGAGCAAGGACTCAGCGCAATGTTGTACAAGCGGTAGAACGGAAAACTAAGAGTTATCGCCTATAGCTCAAGGACCCTGTCTCCTGCTGAGAAAAACTACAATCTACACTCAGGGAAACTACATAAATGAACATACAAATACTTAATAGTAAAACAAAGACTTTATAATTGCTTTATAATTGTTTTATTCCTGACTAAATTTTAGTGAAAGCGACTGCAAAGAAAGCCACAAATTTGTCTGCGTTCATTTCTCCTGTTTTAAAGGAAACTATTATCTGCATATACAGTGTGTCCCCTGGCGCGGGACCTGTAACACATCCATATCATTTAATGATATTTTATTATTATGAGCAACCACAAGTTGTGAACTGGGTAGGCGATGAGTGTACTCTTATTGTATTTTTAGTTGACATTATATTGCGTTTATGAGATATTATTGTTCATAAAGCAGGCCAGCAGGGTATTTTAGAGGTTAGAGTTGTTTAAGATTTTTTTTTTTTTTTTTATGTTTTACTTTAAGTCAACTAATAAAGTCGGTGGTTACTGTTCATTCACGGACCTGTAGCTCTTCAGGATACCTCAAGGATTTATTGAATATAAATATTATACAGTATGTCGATGCTTTATATCTTCAGATGATGCCTTATCTAGTTTGTGACATGATGCGTGCAGTGCGTAAAACATCTTCATAATACTTGTCTTGTCTCTTGAAAATCTGAAATTGCACATTTGGTTATATAAGTTGTTTGTTTTGTGTGTGGATGTCCCAAATATATTTTTAAATAACTGCATTAAAGAAGTAAATGGAACATTCTGATTATTCTGGTTCAGATGAAGGTGTCATGTATTGTAATAAAATGCACATTCATATTTCGTTTTAATCTTTATTCATTCAACTTAGACCAACAGGTCCTGATACAAGCCCCAACCTTTCCACCCAGAAAGCGAAACCAAAGATATCACCCAGACGAACCACAGACTGTGAGAGGTTTTCTGCAAAATTTGGCATATGTATATTGCATTATCATAGTTTTACAAACAAATTTACAACAGATACATCATGAATAGAATCCTTCATTGAGATGGCGGGGGGGGGGGCCAGCTTGAGTGTTTGTGTGCGCTTTCCCCTGTAGGAGTCCTTACGAGGAGTACTCGTATTCCTCCGTGCTGCGCCGGCCAAAATCCATCCACCCCAAGTAGTCCCGGTCTTTTATCCGGTGGTTGGCGCTACCTCTGCTGTTCACTGACGAGTTCCTGCGTACAGAACCTGGGGAGGAGGGGTGGAGAAGAGTGGAGCAAGCGTGTGGGTGGATGGAAAGTTTTTGTGTGTGAGGTGTGTTTATATTGGGGGATGCAAAATGCAAGTGTGTGTGTTTGTAGTGCACGTGGTGTGTATTTTGTACGAGTATATATTTGTTGTGCGTGTAGGGTGTGTGCGTATTGTGTGTGAGTGTGTGTGTGTGTGTGTGTGTGTGTGTAGGGAGGAGGAAATAGGTATGCAGAGAGATGTGAGATAGAGAGAGAGCAGGACAGAGAGGAGAGAGAAGAGAGAAGTTAGTTTTTCTTTCTCGTGGAACTCTCCGGAGAGTTCGGAGCGCTTGAGGCTCAAGCTCGCCAGCGATTGAAGAATCTTGGCTGTGGGTTCAGAGACACAGCAGGAAGTTCCATACACTGAATGCTAAGGAAACGTTTAAGGGCAGAGAAAAATAGAAGTGCTCGATTCTGTGAGACATTAAATATGGAGTGTTTTTGGCTTTGAATAAATCCATTTGGATTGAGTTAAATAATACTGTGATTATTTGAGTATTTCGAATAGCGATGATGAGCGTTCATCCATTTATTTGGCTTTAACATAACATTAAATGAGAGGCAGTGATGGCCTCGTGAACAAATACAATGTATTAAAAACCTACAGTTCATGGGTTTTGATCTGTTACTATAAGCTACTATAGAAGTTTTTGTTGAATTTTTACTAACATTCAATAGCATTGGAGTTCGAAATGCTGTCAAGGTTTGTGCTGGCACATGTGATACTTAGAAGTAGCAGTTAGTCTCTCTCTCTCACACACACACGCACACATACACACACTTGAGCTCTCTCACGAGCTCTCCCGCTCGCTGTCAAAGTGATGATAGGGCTGTTCCTCGCAACAGATGGACTTTGCAGTGACAACGTGCAATCTTCTCACCGCTTAATTAGTCTCACTGTATGTGCGTGCACGTGCACATATGTGCGCGCGCGTGTGTGTGTGTGTGTGTGATATTTGACTGGGAACGGTCAGTGAAGCCCGTCTTTTCCAGTTTCCTGCAGCTTGATCTCCCGCGTGGAAGGAGACCAGGTTTGTTCTGCACCACTGTGTCCCAATGCATCGAGGTGGCCAACAGTTTGCCAATCAAGTGAGCTGTCACCGAGAGGCGCATGACACTCCCACGCCCGCCCACAAAACACACACGCACAGACACACGCGCGCACACGCACACACGCACACACGCACACACGCACACACACACATGTATAAACACAGTGATTCGAATCCCCGGTGCGCTGAATAGCTTGGCCACAGGAGGCTTGTTAATAACACCTCCTACATTAAAAGAAATGCGACAAAATGGCAAGTGGTCAGACGCGCGCACACACACACACACATGCATACCCAGATAGACTGAAGATCCTTGCACATACACATATTCGTTTGAATGTTCCTAGTCACCTGTACATGTCTCGTAATTTTTGCGTATAGGCCTACTCTACATTGATATACCCAATCTACAGGAGGTATTTGTTTTGGCTATTTTCATTCATAATTTATACTGTATGTAAAACTAAAAACTAATACTGTATCGTTGAGATTAATGGTCTCCAACGTACTTTATTTAATGTTTATTTATTAAGAAAATATACAGTATTTCCTCTAGAACACGCCTACACCCACACATCGATTTTTGAACATTATTATTCTCCCACTGAAATGATATCACTTTAAGTAACAAAGTGGAAGAGTTTGATTAGCTTCACATTTCACGTGTGTTCTTTTCAAGGTTTGTATTTGTGTGTGTTTGTGTAAGTATATACATTAAGTGTAAGTGTAAGGTATAAAATATTCACTGGATGATTTTCAATGTGTTTAAGTACTTGCAGGTACGTCTCTCTCAGATATTTAGCTTCCGTTCCAAACCCATGTTCTTCAGATAGAACATCCTGTCTTCGACTAGTCTCTTAGATTATTAGACGTGGTGGTTTACATTCATACAATGCATATCTACTTTTGTGTCTTTGTGTGAGAAAGGCATGTAGTTTAGATGTGCGACCGAGTGGTGTGTGTGTGTGTGTGTGTGGGAGTCCTTGAGTGTGAAATTTGGACATGGAAACTCGCCCGTCGAGCCGGAGAGAGATGGCAGCACTGACAAGCCAACATCAGGAACTGTCAGAACGAGGCTTTCTTCTCTCTCTGAAGCAGGGATACTCAAGTGATGAAAAAAGGGAGAGGGAACTAAAAGAGCGCAGCTAGGGAAAGGACTGAGATTTGTCCGGAAGACAGCTCCCTCTCGAACGCTCTCTGTCAAACCACAAAGGCTTTTTAGAGCCACTAATTCAGTTTTACAAAGGCTCAGCCTGTTTCCAGTAATTAGCAACCCAGAGAGGAAGAGGCTAACAGCAAAAAGCACTCTGCATGTGAACATCCATGGCAAGTGGTATTGCCAAGAATTTAACTCACACACATGTACACACACACACACACACACACACACACACAGAAAGGGGGCACGTCGACAACCTGACACGCAGAACGCGGAGGCTCACACACACCTTTCCTGGAGGAGATGAGTCTGGCCAACAGTTCGCTGAGGTTTGCCTTGGAGTCCTCCTCGTCTTCAGCCAGGGGAAGGGCTTTGAGCTGGGGAGAAGAGCGCCGCTGTCGAACCATGGGCTCCGACAAGACCTGGGAGCCGGCTCGAGCCAGAGCTATTGAGTAACATTAGAGAACACCAGGTGAAACGACAGGAACATTCGTTTTGTGTCTGGGAATCTTTTTTTGTTATTATAATATTTATATACACTTTTTTTTTTTTTTTTGCACATAACTCATAACATACCTTCAGAAGCAACAGGGCTGACAACACGACTTTCCTCCAGGGCTGCAGAGGAGTACGGGAGCCCCAAACAGCTAGTACACAATACGACTAGCAGTACACACACACACAGTCCCGCAGTCATCTGTGGTGCCAGGAGAAGGCACCCGGAGGGAAAACAGGGAAGGAGGGATTCAAGAGGAAAGGAAAGAAGGAAAGGAGCGAAGGAAGGCAAGTGTATTTAGTATGCAACTGTCTGGATTTCCAACAGATGCTGTGCTTTCAAAGTAAACACAAACCACAGAGGAACGCAAACTGCAGCTGTCATGCTGATTTTTCATTGTTAATAATTGCTTCCCAAACCCTGAAAAGGCCTTATTAATATTTTATTTTCTGGTCAGACGCTCCATAGCACAGTTTGATAAATGAAGATGTTTCGGCCGTAACAACCCTATATTTAGCTGCTTGACGTCATCTAGATGTCTTCACCAAAAGAGTATAAAATTAATAAAATTAATAAATCTTTAATAAAACAAAACTTTTCACAGATATTGCTAATTTTTTTCATGCCTATAATCTGAGCACAGCCAAACATATTTCACAAAACATATTTCTGCCTTATAATAAAAATCCTTAAAATTATAAATCAATAATATTAGCACATACAATAAATAAATACAATAAAATAAAAAAAATTAACTAAATTAAAGAATCACTTTTGATTCTTTAATTTTGATTCTAGAAATAAATAAAAATCTAGGAAACAAATAAATCAAATAAATCTTCTCCAGCTCTAATGGAGAATCCTAATCTGAAAATTTTTACCGAAATAAAATAGCAAGAAGAGGACTTACCTTGAGAATGGACAGATTGTGTGTGTGAGAGGAGTGTGTGACAGCCGGAGAACACTTCTCTGTTGAGTGGGAAGGACTCCCCTTTTATACTCCCTGCTCAGCGCCCTGTGTGTGCGTGAGTGAGTGTGTGCGTGTGCACTGCGAGCGAATGAATCCTATTTATTTGTCTGTCGTCTACCATCCCTAGTATCTGTGACAGCTCCAATACAATGCAACCACAACTCGTGCTGAAGCTACTGGCTATTTGCTTTTAATATAATCTGTCCCAGCCGTTAAGGCAGCTCCCACAGGAGTTGAAATGGGTTTTAATACAGTTTTTATTGTTTTCTAGTCTAGAGTGATCAACGACAGCACTACGACAGCAACACAGAAGGACTCCAGACTATTGGTTGACTGCTAACGGTTTTTCAATGGCCTATGCCAATGCCGATATTTGGAGAGCAGGGCGGACGATGGCCGATATATAATGCCGATATCATCTTGTTGTTGTCTTTTTTGCATCTGATAAAATACAACAATTTAATAATAATAACAAATGAGACACAAAATTGCTGAACCTAAATGAACATTTAGAGTTATTGTCTGCATTGTCTGCAGTGCACTTATTTAAAATAAATTAAAAAAGTGCTACTAAATAAATGTCCACAGGTAACTTGTTCAAATGTTTAAATCATTGTAATACCAATAGTTATAGCAGTGTTCCTTTCCTTATCAGTCCAGTATATATCCAGATATTTTGTATTTACAAACCAATACCTTTTCATTGATTCTAGATTGTTGAATGGATGCTGCCAAATAAACAATGAGCTAGATTAATCTGATGTAGTTACACCGATGGAAAGTTGGGCTCAGAGATTGGGGACATAACATGAAAAGAAAAAACATAGAGGGAGAGAGACAGAGAGAGAAAAAGAGAGTGGGGGCTTTTGAAAAAATGTGTGAGATGTGTGTCTGTGAGACAGAGAGTCTGCTCTTTTCGCATTTTTTAATGTGAGCACAGATGCCCCTTCATGCTAATAAGCAGGGATTCTGTTTTGACAAAAACTAGTGTGAGGGAGTCTGAAGTAGTGGTCAGCCGATAAATCATCCGGGAGAGGTGGGATATCTGACAACTTGTATTCAATGGCTGTACAACCATGATTCAAATTACTCCACATTCCCGAAAGCCTTTTATTCACAGTTGTAAAGGTTTATTTAGGGTCGGCAAACTATGGCCCAGGAGTTTGATTTACTGTCCGTAAAACTTCAAATAAAAGCCCAGGCCTTTATTTGCTTCAGTCACTGAACTGACCCTGCCTACATTTGGGATAGACTTTATGATCACTTCAAAGGTAGGGAGTCACCACTTTTTTTGTCTCTCCTGTTTACTATACTCGTAAATCTGAGTTAATTATACTTTTGTGCTCATGGTTTCCATAGAATTAACTGAACGATTGAATTGTGGAGAAACTAACTGATATAACGCTGTCTAGCATGTCAATACTGACAAAAGTTGTATATTTGTATGCGTGATCTAAGCATCTTAGAACAAGCTCTATACACCCCAAGAAATTCTATAAAAACAGACAAGGTGTCTAATTAAGACAGGTGTTTATTTGTCAAAACGTGTAGCCACACCAGGCCAGTAAAATGGGACAGGCGTCTATTTGGGACTAGGCTTTTATTAGAAGTTTTGCGGTAATCACAAATAGGTGACCTATTATGTAAGTTATTGTGTATTATCTTAGTTGATGAGCAAACCAATTTGACATTTGACAAGCCCCTTGGTTGTGTATAGGTTCGCAAAGACTCTTCTCTGAGTTATGTCCAAAGCCCACTCGGGAAGTGAAAATCGACAAAATATGAAGTAGCCTACCCAATAAGCCTCACTAAACAAGGAAAATCCACTGCTGGCTCGAACCTCAAGCAAGAGAGTGTGTGTGTGTTTCACACCAGCTGAAGATGCTGGAGTTTTCACCAGACATGAGGAGACGTGGGTGTTAGAGGTGAGGCCAAGGCCGTTCCAATTAGAATTAATTAACCATGTGGTGTAGGAGTGTGTGTTTGTGTGTGTGCGTGCGTGTGTGCATGTATGTGTGAAGTCAAATCATTATTTTTCTGAATTATTTTAACATGTTGCATGCCTGTGTGTTTGTGTGTTCACGCATGTGTGTGTGTGTGTGTGTGTGTGTGTGTGTGTGTGTGTGTGTACAGGCTCAGGGCAACCTGTCGGACAGTTATTTTCCCACCTCACAGCGTAGGCGAGCAACAGGCTGCAGCTTTGGACTCATGTGGTGCGAGAGGTTGAGCCTAAACACTCCGCCGAGCTACTAGCCGATCTAACACATTAGCACACGCATCCAATCATGCCTGTCAAGCGGTCGCCCTGTGTTTGGCAATACAAAATGGGAGAGAGAGAGAGCAGGAGAGAGAGAGAGAAGTATTGGCCCATGGTCTTAGCAGCAACATCGATGTACACTTAGTAAACACGTTAAATAATGTATAGATCGATAAATTAAGGCATCAGTCTCTGACACTGTCCCACCTTCATTCACACACACACACACACACACACACACACACACACACACACACACACACGCACGCACACGCACACACACACACAGAAAAACACATTTAACTATAGGTACACACATCTGGAAATACACACACACATTCATGAAATGTTAAGATGGGACGCACAATCACACACACACACACGCGCACGCATAAACACATACAAGCACACATAATTAGATCGTTACTTAGAGGAGCGCTTTGCCCCCAAGTTAAGCTTAGAATTCCCTTCGCATTTCTATCTTCTTGTTGAGCTCATTTCCAAATGTGTCGAGGAACCCATAACACCTTAATAGGACTCGTGTTTGTTTGTGCTTTGTAGTCACGCTCAGAGTCTCATTTCAGTGAGCGTGTTCACGCCATCCATCCGTCTGAAAATACAATCTCTCCATTTGTGTCTGCATGTGCTTTGTGTCAAAATGCCAAAGAGGGTTGATAATTCATATGTAGATATTTATATCTACATGTTTGTCGCATGCACCAACAAGTGCCCTTCTCTGCGGGGCCTCAAAGCCCTCATTAGCCCAGCATGTGTCGGCTTCAAGACGGGCCCTGGTGGCTGGTGTGTCCGCGGATGGGATTCAGAGCTGTGGTAGCCGGTTCATGAACACACCAAGTGGGTTTCATCGCTCCTCAGAGCTTTAGGTGCAGTAAATGTTTCAGGCCAGCAGGTGCTTGGCTCCAAAACAGAGCAGATAACTGTCTAAATGAATGAAAGTCAGTTAGAAAGACCTAGTAGTAGGTCTCAATAGCTAATTTCTCTTCTTCTGTTGTGATCTTCTAATAATTATGATATTAAAACAGAATTGAATTTGTGTTAAACTCTCGACCCCATTAGCTCCATTAGCTCAATATTAAATTGTTAAGTTATTTTAGCTCATTTCTATTTTTTAAGATATACCACCACACATGTACTGTACTGTAATGTGTGTATAATCAGTCTTGTATATGTAAAATACTCACATATTCACACACACACACACACACAAACACAGGATCAAACGCACCCACACATACACACACACACACACACACACACACACACACACACAAACGGGCATACAAACAGGCGTAACACAGACGCATACAAGCACAAACATACAAACACATGAGCGCGCACACACACACACACACACTGTATTGATTAGCAGCAGCATGTGGATGCTGGTGCCGTGGGGGCCAGAGGAGCCCATCAGCACTTGAGCCAGAATGAATTCAGTTTGGAGTGGTGCTGTGGATGACACACCTGGATCCTCACACACACACACACACACACACACACACACACACAGGATAGCTCAGAAGACAATGGCTCCACCCAAACCCAGCCGTTCTTGCACTTCCGATCTGCCTCATGGTGCTGAATAAAGACGACTCATTACAGATTCTCCATTAACATCCCATCTGTAAACTAGCCTGATTTTCAATTCCTTTTCAAATCTGTTAATTCCCATTCATTCTTAACATGTATGCAATAAAACGAAAGTGGTGTATTTTTCTTCTTTCTTTTTTTATACAACTTTGATTAATTTGGATCCCTAAAATGTACTTTTTTTCGAATGCTCCCACTCATGAATGTGAATTTCACTATTCTGTGAGATCCTCTTTTTGCTGACTATAGTGATACCTCTGGTGATAAGTGATAAAGCGCTGCCAGTATTGCCTGGATTTGGTCTGGATTTGTCTCAAAGAAGGAAAGTGTCAGATTTGGTGAATTAATTTATTTTCCTTGAGACAACACATAATAAAACTTCCTCAGTAGGAAGCCTTCTGTTGATGACGTTGTATTAAGTTATCTTTTATGAACAAGAAATGCATAAACAAAAGCCAGGAATGAATGAAGAAAAGAAAGAAAAACATCAGAAGATTGCTAGTGTGAGTAATTTATGAAAAAGTTTACATTTTTGGGTAAATGAACTGGGTGTAGATCAGATCGCCGCCATGTTTTATCAGAACGAACCTCTGATTATATTACTATGAATAAGTTCATACAGAAACAGTATTACTTTCTAACATTCACTTCCAAACGTGAAGATTATTCTGCGACCCAGGTGTCTTCACCATACATGTCTCTGACTCAGGAGGTCAGAGACATGTATGGACAGGACAGGATGCCCATCATGCGGTGTGCCTCCAGTCAGATGAGAACGGCGAGGTGGAGACGGTCACAGATATTACCACGTGCAAATGGATGAAATCGCCCCCGTTCTCAAGGTCTCCGCCTTGACAGCGCCGCTCTCTCCTGTGACGGAGAAACATGCTGATCGACCTAAACGTAATGAACAAATTGGATACGCTAGCAACTGATAGTTGTTGTTTGGTTTTTTTACTCTTTCTTCCCTTCATCCAATTTCAGAGAGAGATTGCATCGACCCCCACACAACAAAATCAGGCATCTCTCCACTCTTTCACAGCAGAAAATATAAAGGGACAAACCAGGAAACAAGGAAGGGGGAGATTTGAAGAGGTGTTACAGTGATTTTAAAGAGCAGGGAACAGTGGTGAGAACTGAGGAGGAGAATAATCGAGAGGAGAGAATGAGCATGAATAAAGAGGAGGAGAATGTGTGGGAGCATGGCTGTATGCAGGGTTTTGTAAATACTGAGGTCCAAAAACTGTGTTAGCTATAGAAGATTTTCCTGATCTACATATGTGCTTTGTGAGCCATTTGGAGGGCAACATTGGATAACAATAGCTTTAAAACCATTTCGTGGATCAAATTCCTGTAGAAATGTGTCTGTTGAATGACACCAACTCTCTCTCTCCCCTCCTCCCGTTACCTCTCTTACAGCCTGGTCTCCTCTAGAAGTGCCCAGCTTGTGTGGTCTCTCTGAGTCTTTTCCCTTTGTGTTTGCTATGCTCTTTCTCTCAGCTTCTCAGCTAGTTAATTCACTCAAGTGAAACTAACTAGCCGGCATCATGATGGACGGCCACTGCTTAAGGTAGCACGACCGCACAGGAGCTATTCGTCAGATGATTGATGTCTGGGGATGAATGGCATTGAACTACAAACAGTTCGCTATCACGCTTTCGGCGGATTCATCTGTCTGTCCAGTTGGTTGAAAACAACCACTTCTTCTTCTTAATTTTACTTTTAGGCAGCCTGGGCGCTTTTGCACGTTGCTGCCTCTCACCGCCAAAGTAGAGTTATTTTAGTCAATTATTTCACGACTTTTCACGACCTCAATGGGTACGGCCATGAGTGGGAGTTGAAGGTGTTGAAACACACACACACACACATGGGGGGTGCGGTCAGGGAAACAGGGGGAAACATCTAATCACAAATTAATTAACAGCAACACAGAAACCTTCGCCTTGTTAAACTAAAAATAAAACTCTCAAGGCAGTCAATGTTATTGACTGGTGGTAATGAAAACATTGTATAACCTGACCGAGGCAAGCTGTGTTTGGAGATTGTCTCTGTGAGGTCTGAATCGAGGGTGGCTGCAGTGCTAGCGTCATTCATGACAGCCAAGTCGTAAGCTACATCTGCATCAGAAACGTACGTTCTGCTTGTCAACACATACAGTATAAGAACATGTGCAAGAACTCCATTATACTATGCTATTGACCAAACCATTACAGAGTTATAATGGTGAAATTCTATTATTTCAAATGAAGGATTTATTTGTTTGTTATCTACAAGCTCACTACAGGTGGTCAGACAAGATGTTCCATGGAGGATCTGAAATGTAGTTCTGTGGTTTCAGACATATTTTTCAATTATCAACTTAGTAACTCAAAGACAAGTTACTTGTGAAAACGATTGCCTACACATTCACTTGTGCCACCATTAACAATTAACCTTAGAGCTTCTGTGTTTAGGCGTGTGTGGGTGTGTGTGTTTGCAAGCGTGCGCGCGCCTGTGTGAGTGTGTGAGTGAGTGAATGATTGTTCTTCATTGTGCAATGGCCTCTCTTTTATGTGTGATTATTTATATCCAATTAAATTAATAAGGGTTAATTATATTCATGCTGCATTTCTAAACTCACAGCAATTATAAAGCTTTTCATGTAGCGCGGCGTACACAAAGCACTGAAAGGCTTGTTACGAAAACAACAGGATGGTTCATTCAGAAGGGGGCCTGTGATCAAAATGACGTTGAAACCCCCATTGTGGAAAGAAACTGCCTGGACCGCAAGTGTGGATGAGAAAGTATATGTAAAAAGCAACGGGGTGTGGTGTTTGCATTGCTGTACTTGTGAGGACCAACTTGTGTGTGTGTGTGTGTGTGTGCGTGTGTGTGTGTGTGTGTGTGCGTGCGTGTGTGTGTGTGTGCGTGCGTGTGTGTGTGTGTGTGTGCGTGTGTGCGCGTGCGTGTGTGTGCGTGTGTGTGTGTAAAGAGTCAGCAGGTGTGAGGCAGGCTGGACTAATGCTCTTAACCCTCTTCCTCCTGCAGGCTCTGGGAGAGCAAAACGAAGGTTCAAGTGTCGCTCTGACAGCTGTGTGCCTACATCACTATGCGTAGACACGCTGGGGTGGAGAAATGCATCTGAGCTGGCAAATGTCAACTTTTCGACGGGGTTTGCAGCACAAAGCCAAGCCGTGCGTTTCGCCGACTGCAGTCAGTAGGTCTTGAATTATATATAATCCCAGGGTGCCTCTCTTGTGGCAGGGTGGATTACGGTGACTGAGAAAACATCCTGACAGAGGGGGAAGCGATATCGAGGATGACATCACTGGCATGGTTTAACTTAGCCAGGTTTACTGCAGGAGTTGTGAGTGTTCTACGGAACCTCCTCATCCAATGCGTAGCACCTTAAAGCGGAGCTGAACTTCTGTACTGTAAGGCTTGTACGTTCATCATAAAATAACCCCTTGTCCGTAGTAGGTGCTAGTCTAGATCGGCACAACCTAACCTAACCTAATGAACTGTGGTGTGAGCCAAAGTGCAACGCCAAAATAACACACGGTACCGACCCTGTGTCTTGAAGATTTTCCCAACCCTGCATGATCATTTTAAAGTTTGATAAAGTTAGGTAAATGAAATATCTCGACCTAACAACCATAATAACTCCATCAAATAATACACTTTAGATTTTTCTGGGTGCGCACATATGTGCGTGTGCAGAAAAGCGCGTGTGCATGGCTGCAATGCAGGAAGGAAACAACCATTAAAGTGAGATAAACTGCCATCTAGACTATTATTACACAGTAGATGCTATTGATCTGTGTAATGTTAAAGATGAACGCTAACCTCAACAATACACCTGAGTATTGATCAGATCAGAATATATGACCATGTCATTAATCCCGGCTCTTCCCTTCACGAGCAGGGTTGGTGTATGTACTGGACATCTAGTTGCGCTGTTATATCACTGCATGCCGGTGTGCTGGCTGATTGCCTACCGGCTCTACTGAATATAGATGATGTCAAGCTCTCACACAGACAAGCCGTCTGTGTGAGAGCTTGACATTTTCATGTTTAGTCTGACGCCCATGTGAACACATTGAGGGTCAGTGTAGTGTATAAGTATATAAACCTGTGTCTAGTGTGGGTGTGATCATTATTTCACTCTAAAGCACATACTGACACCTTTTGTTGAAACGAAATCACATTGGTTAGAAAAATACAAGTAAATGTAGTTACCACAAAAGCACATCTGTTATAGCATGGGCTGACGGATGAAACCAAATCACCTCATTTGTCAGTATGTGCACCCCCCCTGTTTTCGGGCTCTGACCCGTACAAGCAGAATTGCGCAGGGGGGAAAAAGGCGAGGCTCCTGGTGATTCAGTCGGAACAGCAACAGCGTAATCCCTTACTACGTACCATAACACAATCCAAACTCTGCTCATAATGATTGTTTAATGCAAAAATATCATCTGTAGAGGCTCTTCAAGCACCTCTTACTCTTTCATCATCAGCTTTATACATGTGTTGACCACTGAAGACAGTAATGAATTTAAATATTTTCAAAAACACACGCACGCACGCACGCACGCACACACAAGCACACTCAAGACTCCTCTCTCTGTCTACCCACATCTGCCAGCGGATGTATAATTCATTAGGTGTTGGCGTCATTTGGCAGCCAATGGCTCTGCAAGCGTTGAGGGCTGTAATGTGACACGGATTTGGCAATTACCAGTAGAAATGTGTCTACAGCGGAGAGACATCCGCTGTCCCAAACACTGACAGAACGAAGACTAGCGGGAGGAAGGGCGGTGGGTTAGATTCCCTGCTGATTGACCAGCTCAATATGGAGGGATACCATCTTTCTTAGCGATGCGGTCCTACGAACCCTAACAACAATGGAGGGCCGACTGAACAACATGGAGTGGAGCGGAGACACAATGAGTGTGTTTATAGGTTTATAGAGCAAACCAACATGTACCGTTATGGAGACATCCCGTGCTCAACACGAGGAACGTGCAATGTCCTAGTGGAAACCCACTCGGAACAGAGTTATGACCGAGTCTGGCGGCTGTAAACACAAATGAGAGATGCAGCTGTCCCAATTCACCTATATTAATACATTAAGCCTGAGGCATACATAAAAAGCCTCTGGCTCAACATTAAGAAGTACACAGTAGGTTTGTGTAGCAGATTAATTTAGAATGAAAAAGTGTGTATGTGTGTGTGTGTGTGCGCGCGTCAGTGCCTGTTGTAATGTGTGTTTTGTACATTTGTTTGTGTGTAAGTTTGTGTGTTTCTTTGTACTTTATCTTTGAATCATAATGAATATTTCATACTTGGCATTCCCTGTCTGCTTAAGCAGATGGTGTATCTCCTGCCTCTTGTCTGTGCACCTGCACCAGCGCACATATTAGCATTTAGGAATGTCTGCAGTCGCTCGCGATATCCTTCCTCTTTCTTTTTGCGTCCGTCTCCTGTGTTTTCGCTTTCTGAGAATGAAATATCATGTTTATGGTAGAATACTTGCTGTGTAAAATCGCTGTTCCAAAATGACTGTCCCAAAAAAGTGGAATGTTTTCATTAGTGAGGAATGAGATTATTTAACTTTTGTTAAACTCTCAACTAAGTACCTCCCTTAGCTAAATATTTAATCCTCCAACCGACTTTTGTTAAAAGAAATAATCCGTCATTTATGGACTGGAATCTATGAAGGGTTTTCATCGACCACAATCAATTTGTGGTAGCATTCAAGATATATTTACGTTTTTAATTAAAACAACAAACTGGAGTAACTTGAGAGTAACTGGAGACAGCGATCAACTTTGCATGCATATTAGAAGTATGTTTTTGAGAAAAAAGGGTGGGTTCTCTGACAATGTCTGATATCCGACATGTTTAGGGTTATTACCATCATCAACGCTAATTAGAGACATCGGAAAACCAGACGATTTCAGTTTATCTTATTTAAATTCACCAATCAGAAGAGGCCTACTGATTTTTCTTTCATATTAAGACATTTAAAATGATATTTAAAATGTCTCAAAAAAAAAAAAAAAAAAGCTTATAGGATATAATGGCAGACCTACACCAGATTTCAGACTGTATATGAGTGACCCCTTTAACAGCCCTGTTTGTGATTTTGTTAGAATCTACTAAAAATAGCTACTGTAACTCTTTTACTCCAAGAATTTTAAAATGTAATAGTCTAGTTTTAGCTAACAAATGGTTCTCCTTTACCTCTTCCTGTAATACTTTGTAATGACTGTCACACTTGTGGTGTGACAGTTGGTTGCACAATTTATGAGCAGTAATAATGCCTATTGTAAATCATTATGAAAAATGATCTCACTAAGCTGAATAGACATGGTTATTGCTCAACGCACAACAGATGATTTGTTTTTTTTTGGCTATAAAGCATAGCTGACAACAGTTCTTCATCTTACCATAATACTGTAGCTAAGATAGCTAATGTGCACAGTGTGTACACACTAAAACTTTCTTTCTGCAAGCAAAACAGGTTATACAATTTCATCACTGCTGCTGCCTTTCTTGATATAATGTATACATTTTGTGGTATATTTTTATATATATTGGGGTATATTTGTGAATGGTTTTGTGCATCATTTACAATAATGTGCTCTATTCAAATATCTCAAATAATTCAAATATCAAATTTAATACATTTGTGCTTCTGCAGGCAGTGGTGTTAGAGTGTATAGAGGGGTTTGTTGGTGTAGAGGCACCGTTAGTCATTCCTTGGACATGCTGTTAGTCAAGTACAGTATGGGGTCCGCACTGTGCCAAAACAGGGACTATAACCAGAGAACCCTGTTGAGACAGTCAAATGCAAGTGGTGGTTGTCCAAGCCTGACAGAATTAAAGAAGTTAAACCTTAAAATATAGTTTTGGCGTCTGGGCAATTTTTTTAACAAAAATACATTGGGGAATGTGCTTTTGATTACATCAGAGGCTTATTTGACAGGCAGATGCCAGGGACCCCACGGGAAGGGAGCCCCCAATTATTAAAATTTTGTTTGTGAATTGAAAGGGTTATTTATAAATTGTAATATATGTAATATAAAATGAAAAATATCATTATATATTATATTAGGCTGTACATCATTTATAGTTTGATCACTATTGATATAGTTGATACTTTGGTCAAAAGGGTCCAGGGAACTTTTTCCTCGGGCCCCGCCAACCTCTACAATCGCCACTGCCTGCGATGGAAACTACACTACAGTGCGTCACCCAGGAGGGCCGTTTCTTGAAGTAATAAAGTCCAATATTGCATTCCCAGACAGAGACTGTGAGAAATGTAATGACTTTTTACAGTATCAATATGTTATCCATACAATAAAGAACAAAGCCTAACAGTGTTTCTTGTTTTGTTCCAGCGTAAATTTTACTTATTACCTTTCGGTTGCTGAAAGGAGCCCTCTCCAAAAAATCAAATGTAATGTTTTCGAATGTTTTAATGTCTATGTAATTGAGCAATATCTGTCTAAAAGCAATGAGACAGCAGCCATGTGCTACATAACCAACCACTTCATTACTAGGCACAATCTTATCCTAAATAATTTATACAACTCATTGGTTGGATGTTTCATTAATCAAAGGTTATTTCTCTGTAAAGTGGAACATTATTTTCTACATGTTGTAAAACGCACAAAAATATAGTCATATGCACACATTAGCCAGTGTACAAACATGAAGCCTTACAGGGAAGACCCCATTTCTGTATCAAGTTCCTCTATGTAGACACATGGCAGTTTTTTTCTTGAGTTTACCTACACTAGTTTCCGTGTCAGACACATTCTTAATCAGACATCCTCCCCACACTGCAATGACCTCACCCCTTCCTCGCATGAATATAATGAGAAAATGTTTCAAATGTTTTGTACTTTGTCAACCAAACGCCTCTCTGGGCAGATTAGCTGTCGCATGTGTGTGATAGTGTAATGTTGAGCTCTAACAGCGGTAATTACAAGCCAAAGTACGACAAGGTAATGTAAATTGACACCGGAGTACTTGAGAACGAGTGTTATCTCTGCGGATCACCATTCAAAGGACTGTTAATTACAGTTGGAAATGATTACATTTCTGTTTATCAATTCCTCTATCCGTCTCCATCAACACAAGCACTAAAACTGCATAAGGAAGGAATGAAAAAAAGATTTCATCTGTGTGAAATCTTTTTCTTTTTAACTTCTTTTGAGTTAACAGTCTTAGTGTGGTGTTTAGCTAGAGAACTGTTGCCGTGATTCATTCAGCACACGCCACCGGTTTGCTTTGTGTTCAACATGTAAAATTTTCAACTTTACCCCCGGGGCATTTCTGTGATGGCAACGATGATGATAACGATGATGTAACTGTGGTAACATCGATCATCATCGCTGTTACCATGGGAAAGAGGTGGACGGCTCTCCAGCGCCAAAGAGAGATGGGAGCCTCTGTGCTCCTGCAGGTATACGGGCTGCATGGGGGAATGAAATTACAGCACGCACACAGGCTAACAGCAGCCAAAACATCCATCGCTCCTGTCAGCTCTCACACCCTGTCCTGATAAACTTGAAGGGTAGAATCGCCCTCCCTGCGTGTGAAGAGAAATTCCTCGAGATGACCGTGCGTTGCTGAACGGTGGCAAACGCAGGCCTGAGTATTTTGAGCATTTCAAAGCTGTGGACAGCCTATTATCAAATTCCCAAATCTGCTGCAACACCGAAGATGAATATCACAGACGATAATGATGTTCATGCTAAGCGGGAAGCGTTTGTTACTGGCACGGTTCACTCTGTATTTATTTATTCATGTTTGCATGATCCTTGTGGTGACGTATGATAAGTGAATCTCTCCGGTCTTCATTAGGGTTTGTATTCACATCTCCTGTAGAAGAGAAAGGGGGGTGAGGGAGAGGGGAGAGAGAGAGAGAGAGAGAGAGAGAGAGAGAGAGAGAGAGAGAGAGAGAGAGAGAGAGAGAGAGAGAGAG
>JAODLI010003874.1:0-29705 GCA_027575585.1 Percopsis omiscomaycus | reverse complement strand
TTGACCAAGGTACCCCCCCGCCCCCCCTCCACACACACACACACACAGAGTCCCCCCTGACATGCACGTAAAAATGCATGCTGGGATGGTCGTGGGATGTTGGGTGTACACAGTTGTTGTCTTCATCCTTATTGTGACGTATCTAAAGGCTTCAAAATGTTCAAGGGTGGTAGGCCTACCATCTAACAGCACATACAGGAAATTACCTCATAACTAATAATTGACTCAAAAAAACAAAACATCAAGCCATAATTGTCTATACCTAATCTGGGAAATTGTTGTGATTTCCTATGGGAAATACAGTATGAATGGGAATAGGAGTAAATAAGGTGGCATGGAGGAATGTATTAGGCCATGTCTCTGATTCATGTCTCCGATTCATGTCTCCTTTATTAATGAGGAAACAAAAACGATATTGATACACGATACAATTTCTAGGTGCGTGCCATCCGTTGATTGCAGCATTGTTCCATTTGAATCGCTAGCTTCCATTGGACACGGTTACTCCTATTTATGCTAAGACCCAGCAGCAATATAATGCTAACAGGGCGAGTGACAACACCAATAAGGCTATCTATTAGTAATGAGTAGCTATGAATAGAGAATAATTCTTGAGTAATATGCAACTTATATGCACTGACAACACATATGTTAACTAATGTTAACGAGTATGTTGTAAAAGGCATATTTATTAATAACTCTTCACAGCTACTCATTATATAGACTATTACCCACTAATGTTGTGTTTTACTCCCTACCGATCCCGGTGATACAAAGACCAAAACATTCCAATTAGTGACAACCCAACATATGATTACCAGGTGTTGTTGTTGCAGTTCTGCTGGGATGGATGGAGGTTCGTGGAGTAGGAGGGTAGAGGAGGAGAGGCCTGCTGCTCTACCTGCCTGTGGCTCTATAAATAAAGCACTTAAGGAGGACCCAGGGGGAGCATGAAGCTAGTGCAAAGAGCGTGCATGGCGCAGCACACGTGGTTTCAGAATAGCATGCGTGCAAGCAGCCAGTCCCCACTGTTACAGTCTGTTCAAAAATAAAATGGAATACATTTTGTCTCTAATTTTCTCTCTCTCTCTCTCTCTCTGGAAATACAGTATCTCACCTTCATAACCCTCCCCTTGTTCAGATTTTAGAAAAGGTTTAAAAAATTAAAATAGGGGTCTAGGGGCAGTGTGACACTTTATCCTCCCACTCCATGTCCGACTATACTCCACCTCTCCCTCCATCTTTCTCTGTCATTTCTAACAGGTAGTTTATGGTTTTGACTATTTAGTAGTTGGGAACATTGACTTTATTAGGCTCAGCAGTACAAAGGGGAGCATGGAGGCTGTGGATAGGTTGTCATTTATATAATGAATCAACCTGCAAACAATGAGCCCCATTTCCACAGCCCCTTTCATCTGTGGACCCACTTACAGCTGGTTCTATAGACCTGTACTTGTACGTCCTAATGTGAAGAACTCTTTGATCAAGGATCTTAGTGCTGTTTCGTTATCAACAGGGCCACGTCAATTAAGACAGGAGAAGACAGAGAGGACAAAACAACTGTTAAACGCCCCAGCAGAGGGACAGAAGGAGAGAGACTGAAACATGAAAGTCATGAATGGATGTTTCTCTTTATTCACGGCAGAGCGTCCAGGAGTTCAGGCTTTCAGCCTGAGTGATAGCAGGCCGGTTGCCTTAACAAAACCCCTGAGCTGTGGCAGGGCT
The DNA here is from genome assembly GCA_027575585.1 of Percopsis omiscomaycus. NCBI lineage: Eukaryota > Metazoa > Chordata > Actinopteri > Percopsiformes > Percopsidae > Percopsis > Percopsis omiscomaycus. Next base: position 27,980 of record JAODLI010003874.1, on the reverse strand, counting down.
CTGTGTCCTTTTCACGTCACGTTCGCATCTCACTGCTGCGGAAATTCCAACACAGTCAAAAGAGTCCCAGTGAGGTCTTTGTATGGAAACAATTAGGCCACAGAATACCATTGTCCTCTAATGATAAGAATCCTTTTCTTCGATTCTAGGTAGCGTCAGTTGCAAATGGAAGCATGCTCACAATTGGTTTCCTCCGGATGAACGCCTGTGATTTCCAGACTTAATCAACAAAAGGGAGCGGAAGAAACAGAACATGGGATTGATCTGTGCATTATGTGCAGTAAACCAGTGGATGCCACTGCCAAGATGTGAACCCATATGTTACATGTGCCTGTGATGCTGTGGGTGCCGTGCGTCTGCCGCTTTACGTACACATTCTCCCTCTTCCCTGTGCCTGGAGCCTAATGACCAGCAATCACCTTGCAAGCTGTATCCTACCAATTCTGTGGGCAGCAGCATCCACCATATGCTACAAATGACCTCACCTCCACAACCCCTCCACAACCCAACCCTCTCCCACCGCCGTACACACACAGACACACATGCGTCTAATAAATTGAGCGACGCCCTGAGACACAATAGGCCAATATGATAAGCATTGATTGTGGTGTTCGGCTCGATTCTATAATAGATGCGCTATGGACCCGTATTGTCATTTCCAAATGATCTCCCTGCTTATGACACCAAAAGGTCTGTATGCTACCTCTACAATACCTTCCCCCCCCCCTCCCCTAACCTTCTGGAACAATTCCAGCTCTGGAATAGTTCTGGAGAGTTGGAGGAAGGCATAGAGTAGGAAGAAAAAAAAACTACACAGAGAGAAAGACGAGGAAAGAGAGATGAAAAAAAGGGAGGGGGGGGGGGAATGGCCGCAATAGCGTCGGTAAAGAGGGCTCTTCAATGGCGGGAGATATATTGGCCAGTGCGACCCCCCGCTCCATTTGTCCTCGTCTGGATCTTAAATAGAACTGGGATCAATTATTCATATAGTCCATAACTGGCAATAAAATTGAGCTGCGGCAGTGGTCTATAAGAAAGGCTCTACACAATAAAAGGTAGGTTCATGAGCCTAGACATAATAAGGCAAATTTATGGATGCTTCCATTTAACACCAATAACAATTTCTGAAAAGGCAAAGAAATCATTTCCATAATGACCCAGGCAGGCTTGACATTCTTCTGGCATGAAAGCCTACGGCACACAGGCTGTAATACAGTATTACACACTGGCCCCAAAAGTCTTCTCATGACTGTCTCCTTGTGTAGCGATAAAGCAATCAAAGCAGATTATGTATTGACAATGGCCATTGATGAACGACCTGTTATTAACCTTCTAATAACTGCTTATTGACCGTGGCTCTAGGGTACAACTCTGTACACACCGGCGCTATGAGGCTATGAGGTGTATAAGGAGAACCTATGGTCCTGGCACAACACCACTGGCCCCAGCCTTGACAGATCACCCAGGGACGGTTCTGCCTGGAGGATTGACTGGAATGTCAAGTCCTTTGTGATGAACACAGAGGTGCTCCGCTGTGCCCGTACAAATGGCTTCAGCAAGTTAATGATGGTGTGGGCAAAATGAGCCCACAGACATAACGCCGGGGAGTTAATATGGTTTTTCAGCCTAGATCATTTTCTACAAACGGAAGACGTAATCTGGACCCCCTGAGGACTTCTGGGATTGAAAACTCCACAACCAGTGAGCACAAATAAGACAAATTAGGTGTGAAATTTTCTCATTTCACTTTGCTTGGCTTCTGTCGGAGGCATTGAACATTTTCACTGTTCATGCCTTACATGGCTAGGTTAAATATGAGCATTCATCAGAACATTCCCTTATCCATCATGAAATAATGTAAAAGAGTCAAAAACATTGTGTAAGCAGCTAAGATGCATCATCCTCTCACTATTTATAATCCTCCATCCTCCCTCCCTCCCGGTGTCTTTGTATTGACGTTATTGACGTTATTGCTGCCCAAGGAGGACAGCGGTGTTGCCTGAAGGGCCTCCTCAGCTCTTGCCTGAAATACGCCATGATGCTAATCACCCGACAGAAAAGGTTGCCTCTCTCGCCAAATAGCCCTGCTCCCACCTCTCTCCATGCCTGCTGGTCTCCACCCAGCCAGCAACAGCCTCCCTCCTCCGAAAACACACATCTGTGTGGCCAGGAACACACCTAAAAGATAAATTAGAGAAGATGGGTGCATCTGAGCAGTTGGCTTACAGACAACTTGAAGATAAAAGAATGCATCCTTACATCTTGTCTAGCCATGCCCCTTCAGCTCTCAAACAGATGTTTGTGAGGGTGCAACAACACAATCAAGGGGTGTAACATTAAAATGAAAATTGAACCATAAAGTTCCTTTTCTAAACAGTAAACAACTTCATGTTTGCTAGGCCTGCCCATCTGTGACGTCACAATCCCTACCCTTTCAAATGACACCAGCACCCACGGCTGATCCCCCAGGACCTAGAGCCATTCCATTCCCACTTCGGAAGCCCCATGCATAATGCAGCAACATCCAGGCCTATTTCAGAGCAGAGTGGCAAAAAATAGAAGAGAAACACAGAACTTTCCAGACTCTGCAATCAGTCCCAGAAAAACTAGGTCTCGTTTCGACCGTAAGGAATTACCAGGAGAAAAACATGAAACATTTACCATCGGCATACCCCTCTGCGCTTCTCTTTCTTATCTCCTTTGAATTTACACTCGGAGAGGAATGTGTTCTCTTGCTATGAATGTCAGAATTTTTTGGGGATGGATGGATAGAGAGATGCACTGCTGACTCAGTATGGGTCAGGACCCCAGGATTTCCCTCAAGGGACAGGCTGAGATGCTTAGCAGGGGAGCATGGAAAGTGATTTATGTCCCTTCGATGCCATATAAAGAATGCTCTCTGATGAAATTTGGGTTGAAAAAAAGCAGCCAAAGAGAAAGGATCTACTTAAGCAAAGTATTAACGTGTATAGAGGCATACACAACCGCGAGGATAAGCGAGCACACACAGCCATCCTCAAAGACATGCGGACAGTAGCAGTCAATAGCCATTGACAGAGCTTAGTAAAGATCAAAATACACTGCGCGACCTTGACACACTGTATATTGCTTCTCCACAGGTGCCTTGCTTTGGTAAAGACCTGACTGCAGTAACTGAATGACATTGATTCACTGATATGCAGGCTGTGCAACTGCGAGATCATTATTTCCCATGCACGCTTTCTGGACACATTATTACATTGCGCGCAATATAATAATGTGAACAACAAATTGCATTGTATGTGAATATGAGTGTGCAGTGCATGTTTGGATGTGTGTATGCTGTAGGTTTACATGCCTCTTACAGTGTGCGTACTTCCTGAGCTCAATATTGTCGCTCTAGTTTTCTCACAAAATCTTCCATAAGAAGTCACAAGCATTTAAGCCAAACCATTTAAAGGGGCAATCGGTGATTATTTTGCAGCTGTTAGAGAAACAGTCAGTTTGCAGTAGCAAATCATGGCGACATTCGGTTAACTGCAGGCCCCCCTTTAATTCTCCATCAGACTTCAAAGTGCACAGCAAGAAACCTACTTTTATTAGGGCAATAATACAAATACATCCAATCTCTTTATGACTAGGCTGTAATAACAAAGAGCCGAATTTCCACAGCCACTGTCTCTGGTGAGCATTGTGTTTAATCTAACCTGTAATGTTTTCAATGTAGAACAAGAACGTAAGAGAGATGTGGAGACAGATGTGGGAAGCAATGACTGAATAAATCCCTTTGAATGTCCCACTCAAAATGGATTACTTTTAATTGCTGAAAAGTCCTATGCCATAATGAGTAAAAAAAATTAAATATATAATTCGCAGTATGTACATACATAGTGCTGTGTGATCACATCCACTATTTACCATAGCAACAGATGACCAAAGCACTGATGGTGAACTCATTGTCAGATCCAAGAGATGAAAATGCAAACTGAATATGACTGTACCTCCGAACTGAGCACCTGATATTTTGGGAAAATGAAAACATGCCAAGCTAAAGCAACACAGTGTTTCTGCTGTGCGGTGACAGGTGTGGGGGTTAATAGGACAAGGAGAGCATTCCCAATCTGTTAATATTGTGAATACGTGGCTAGGCATGAGGAGTCGCCAAGGTTATGTCAGTGTGAACAAACGTCACAAACCATACATATACCGCACTCACACTGAAGCTATCTCTAGCTGGTGCTTTATCACTCATCTTACCTTCAAGGTTATCTGGCACAGGATGAGTCATTACGTGTGTATTAGGCAGAATTTTAAATGAATATTCTGTCATGTATTATAGAAATTCTCTTAATCCCATTTGCATATGTTAAGGAGAGGCAGTGTGACTGCCATATATATCAGGTATATAGCCTTGTCATCCTAAGTATAGCCTATAGGAAATTATTAATATTGTCCAGTAACTTCATTGTCATTTTAAATTTGACCAAATTGTAATGCATCTTTCCATCTTGCACAAAACATACTGTATATACTGGAATAACATTTTCTTTTTGATTAGGCACAATTTAGTTTATGTAACAACACTGCCCCTTTGTGGTAGAAATACGTAAGCATTGCACATGAGGTTCAGAAAACAGCCCTAGAATCCAGTTCCTAAATATCCTGATGAAGTGAAGACTTCTAGCATTGAACAGACAGACATTGGTCAAATACTAGATAAAAATGCAAACTGTAAATAATTCGGCTCCACTATTGAGAGAGTCAGGAGTGTCACATTTCTTGGAGTGCACATCGCAGGCGACGACCCCAGCCTGTGGTGTTGAGGGACTGGGGTCGTCCCCGTCCCTCAACACCACCTCCAGACAAGAGAGCGCATCAGCATCTCCACCTCCTGAGGCGAGCACACACATTCAGCTCTGCTAGGCTGTTTTCTTTCCCAACTATTTACAAGTATATAGCTGAATGAAAATAAAGATTAACTTGAACTTGATATCTGTTGGTCATAAATTGGTCTGCTCTCCATATTACTAAAATATAAAATGACTAAAACATTTCAGTGATGGGATTTTTCTGTGCATTAAAATGGATTGTACTAATCAGTTGCTGCTGCTGTGAGATGACTATCTATGCTTGCGGTTTAGCGAAAACATACACGCTACAATCACTTCATCAGTCAATAAAAGATTAAATAAAAAACTGAAGAAAGGGAGAAAAATCTACACCTCCAACAGCCTTAGCAGGTAAAAGTTCGAACAAACGTGTTCAATTTAGGTTTATCATCAACTTATCAGCATTCTGATAAAATGTTGCACAAAAAAACTAATCTTTGACCTTACGCTCCTAACAGGCCAATATTCAACCTCGCTGTCAGAGGGCTCTGCGGTGCTTATTAAACATGAAGCAGCTGTTTCGCTGAATGCTATCTGCGAGAGAATCACAAAAGAGCCCTCGTAATGGCTGTCTTTTTTCTTTTTCTTTCCAGAAAAAATAAGAAAGTGAATTTCTCATTATCTATCTAAATAAATAATGAACCACGATCTATAACATTCAAACAGATTATATCCTTTATCAGTTATCAGACTCATGATTTATCTTCCAAGCTCCTAGCAGAGTTTAAAGGGCATTTTGTGCCATTTTGTGACAAATCAACCAGAACACGCGTATTGCTACACAGTAATAAAGAACAATTTATCTTGATGAGCCAGTACTGGTTTGACATCAGAGGATCTAACTCAACACACACACACTCACACTGCGGGGAAGCTCTTAAGTTGATAAGGTGGCAGCTTCTTTCTGAACTATCAGGTTCTCTGAATCTAGGTTGAGGTTCTTGGTTGGCCCACAGCGTCATAGAAACCTTTAACAGCTGCAAGACTGTAAAAACCCTTAGATTTTTTTTTTTAAATGTCTGCTAAATGACTAAATGTAAATGTATAGCGCTGTATACTGTATATAATGTTGACCTGCATAAGATGGAGCATGCACTTACACAGAAATTAAGATCAATATTTGAGGTCAATGTGTATAATGCTCCCACCAAAAACAAATACCCCAGTTAATCCTCAACTACAACATGACCTGACAAAACTGACAGCAGTGAAATGTTATTTGATCCATTTCTCCCCCTAGATCTCAAAGAATTTTCAAATCAATAAAATAAATCTCATGAATTGCTTCATTATAGCATTGCAGCCTTAGTGTCTTGGATGTTTGGGGTTATCACTGCACATTCTATTGCACATCAACAGAACCTAAAATGTGTTCAGTTTTTGCAAAACTGACACTATGAACAGATTATTGTCAAAGAAATGAATCTGCTCTGATGCAATATATTGTGGTCCTTTTTATAGAAATGAAATACAGCGCCAGAGTAGAGTTGATATACAGCTTGGTTGCAAGTCTCCCAGTGTCGTTCTTTGAACTAGCAGACTTTGTTCCATGTCATAAAGACAAAGTTTACCGTTTCCACAGTGAGACTCGTGGATGAAAACGAGAACTACAGTCTCCCTGCAGTCCTGTTTATACGTATACGTGTCTAAGGGCGCTATGGGGTGCTCCGTGCTCATTTGCCTCTCCCCTCCCCTCCATCTTCTTTCCATCCCCTCGACTGCATTAGAATGAGTAATTGGTGAGGATGCTGGTTGAGACGATATGCAACCGACTCTTAAGTGCATCCAAGTCAGTATACATGCACGCGCACACTCTCACACACACACACATACAGTACATAATATAGTATCTTATCAGAGGGAACCCTGCCCTTTGGTCCAGACAGACGCTCTGTGGTACAGTGGATATAAAGGTCTGGGTCTTTCGACTGCCTCTCTCTCAGCAAGCAAACAACCTCCCTGAAGGGACACTACCGCCATCCTCACCTGCACACCAGCCAAGATGCCGGCAGACTACAACGGACGGTGGGAGATGGTTAGCAATGAAAACTTTGAGGATATCATGAAAGCCATCGGTAAGGTGCTTTCCTAATGACAGCTGTACATTTGTTTGCCAGAACAGAGATAGCTACTCTTATCTATCGTAACTAGAGAAGTCAACACAATGGCTAAGATATGGGCATATGGGCAAGTGTTTGAATGTGAAAGACAGCAAAGGTGAAAAAAGAGAGGTGGAATGATGTGACACTGCTTCGCTTAGTTATTGAGCTGCTGCCGGGCCAAGTTAACCTTCGCTGTGACTCACCAACATTGCCGTTAAATTAAGTATTTATTAGTGTGAGCGACCGCTGCCTCTCAAAATGGCAAATAATATTGATTCACACCTTTCTGCCTTTTTTTCCAACTCCTAATACTGGACAGGGAACAGCGAGATACCGACCCCACATCAGACAACCCACTGGTCTGACGTTTACTTTAAGCCAGCGCCCTGCTCATCTTAACGCCTCACTGATCGGAGCCCAGAAACTCTTTCATTATTCACGACTATCTGCAATTCATAGGACAACTCCGATATGCTCAGCCACATAACCCCCCTCAATCTTGGCATCTCATTTCCATCAAATGAATTGGAAAATGACATCCTTATGGAAATGGGTCAAAAATATCATTTGAATGGATAAATAAAGGGCCCCATCTAAAAGACCAATGGGAAGAAATTGAATTTTCACTTTAGTGGAAATGGGATGTGAATATCAAAATGGCTAGGGTGGGCATTTTCTCAGCAGAGAAACCCATTTAGAGCTATTCTGACTCCAAGCAAGGTCATTTTTAAAGGGTAGCTGGGACTGCCACTAAATAAAATTAAAATTAATATATATAGCTTTTGGTATGATGTGTGATTGTGGCTGTTTTCTTGGTTATAAACAGTACATGGAATAAAGCAAAGACAGTCTGACTGACACTAGGGTTAGGGTTATCTGTGGTATCTGTAGCAATAATGTTGCACTCTACCTTTCTTTGTGTGTGTTCATATGTATAGACATCGACTTTGCTACCAGGAAGATAGCCGCACACCTAACACAGACCAAGGTGATCATTCAGAATGGAGACAAGTTTGAGACCAAGACTCTGAGCACCTTCAGGAACTATGAGGTCAACTTCACTGTGGGAGAGGAGTTTGAAGAACACACCAAGGGCCTGGACAACCGCATAGTCAAGGTTGGAACCTGCCTTAAATAACACAAAGTCAGACAAAAACATACAAAACCAAATCTCAAGCACACTTAACTGAGCTATTACTTTTTTTAGAACACTTTTTTAACACTGTTAGATACAGTATTTTCGCAACAGTGTTGGCCATGGTTCCAAAAAGTATTGGTTCAGAATGAGCCTTGATCAGAATAACCCTCAATCAAAATGTTTAAGATGTGTTTTACAGCTGTGCATACCAGCTCAGTAGAAACTTTTCTTTCACCTTGAGGTGGAATTGTCTCTGCCAAAACCACATGTGCATTAAAAGTGACATTTTTTCCCCACACAAGATGTACCAAATGTATTGGTTTGTAGGGCTGGGTATTGGCAAGGACCTCACGATACGATACGTATCACGATACAAGCGTCACGATACGATTATATCATGATACATTGCGATACATTACATATTGCGATATATTGCGATATTCCACATAGTTAATAATTAAAACAGAGCTGAAATACGACACATCGGCTTTATATTTTTAAGGAAGGAGCTGCTGTAATTTTGTCAGCTGCGTCTGTCATGTTGCATCCAAATTTTACTCTACCAGAAATGGGGGCCATCAGTTCTAGGTAACTAGCCGTACTGCGACATCTAGTAGTTGTAGTTCACACACCGTTTAAAACGAGAATCTTCCCACACAAAAAAAAAAAAAAAAAATTGTTTTTTTTTTTAAGAATCGATTTTTGATCTGGAAATCGATTTAGTATATCGCGAAAATAAAAATGGCGATATATCGCTGTATCGATATTTTAGCACAGCCCTATTGGTTTGTGTGTCCTACAGACACTGGTTACCTGGGACGGTGACAAGCTGGTGTGTGTGCAGAAGGGAGAAAAGGAAAATCGTGGCTGGAAACATTGGATTGAGGGTGACCTCTTGCACCAGGTGAGAGAGAGAGAGAGAGAGAGAGAGAGAGAGAGAGAGAGAGAGAGAGAAGCTGTGTGCTTCATCTGTAATGCAACTTCTTACCCACTGTATCTTACCAAAGTGTGAATCACATCCCAGGAAGTACAAAAAATAGCATTTTAGAAGCTCCTAGAAGTTCCACTTTTAGTGACAACACTGAATTAAATACAAAAGATAAGGGGCCAATAAAACCTTAGATCCCAGAAAAAGCTTTACACAGCTAGTAAATAACTAGGCTACTGTGACTACATAAATCATTTTATATTATTTGTTTTTTCTTTTCCTTCAGGAAATCACTGTTCTGGACAAAGTCTGTCATCAGGTGTTTAAGAAGAAACAATAAGATGTCCAGTTCTGCCTGTGGTGTGTTTATTGTGGTGATGAATTTCTAATTAAATTGTAAATAACTAATAAATACTTGGTTTAAAACAAATGTTGTCTCAGTTGTGACTGCCAATAAATTACTAATATTGTCTTCAAAAAAGGGGGCTGTGGATTAGCTAATGTTTGAAATCTAAACTATATAGATGAATTGATTTATAATGAACAATATCTATATTCTGATTGCAAAACCCTGGATGTTAACTTGAGAACAATATAATGTAACACAATGCACATTCAGATAATTATCCTGGGTAAGTTATTACAAACCTTTGATCACACTGTTGTCTGTGTGATCATAAGCACCCATGCATTTTCCCATAGATGGTGTGTTTTCAACAGTAGGCTATAGGCCTATTGGTTGCTTCTTTTTTTTTTAATTAATTTTTTAATGTCATCTTTGAAGGAAAATTTTAGAGATTTCTTTTCTGTTCTAATTTAACTAGTACTCTAAATTTAATTAACAAAGCCTTTTCGGATTATGTGGGAATTTGCTATCGGTAATTATGCCCATATCAAAATCTTAAGACATGGATCAGTGCAAGAAATGTTTTGAAATAACTTACTAGAAATGTTTACGGTCAACTAATATTTAAAATGTCAACAAAAACGCTCATGACTAGATTGGGTCGCCAAAATGTCAAGTGATCCTATGCAGCTTTAACTCGAATGTATGTATGTATTTAATTGTAAGTCGCTTTGGAAAAAAAGCTTCTGCTAAAAAATGACCCAATAATGTATCATTAAAATCTATTGTGCTGTTCCAATAAGCAGCTAAGACTGTTTGTCCGTTTAGACCTGCCATAGTTTGATCTGCATCTGAGTTCTAAACGTGACAATTTTCAATGGTTATTACAGCCTGAAAATCAGACTGAATGTCATACCAATCTATTATTCCAGAATGCTCAGCAACATTTGAAAAGTGGTCGGGATTCCCCAGGAATGGCAAGAATTCATGTAGGCCCCATATCAGTCCAATTTCCAACTTGTGTTTAGGCTACATGTAGCATTTTAGAATGACTGCACTCAATCGCATAATACTGCTATTAGTAGGCTTGCCGTGTATATTTTTTTTTTACTCACAAGCACAAAATAGCTAGCCTACATTCTGAGCACGTTTGTAGTGGGGCTTTTAATTTGTCGAATAGCATAGTTTCTAGTTGGACTGTGTATTTTGTATAAAATGAGTCTCCACTTAATCTGCAAGTACCTGACTTCTCCTGCATGTGTCGTTCGTTCGTCCGGACTAGTCTACACACAACAGAGCAACAGAGTGAGACAGAAGTCAGCCGAGTCAGTAACAGCTTGTTCCTGCTTTATGCCGGATCTTGCGAGATACTGCCACAGGAAGCCCCAAGGATCCACGTCGCCAAAAGTCTCTTTTTCGCTCCAGAAGCCCGACGCATGCAGCACAAGTCCAGGGACTTCACCAAACTGTAGGATACACTACCCGCTAACGTGGAAACATGGTAGGCGGAACGGAATTAACTCAAGGCCAAACCACGAAACCCTGCGCAATTTCTTTTAATTTGAAAGTATTTCAACAGTTTGTGTTTGTATGATTTGGCATTAATATCAAGGAAACTAACACAGACAATGCTACACATTCAAATTATAGAATTTGAAGAAATTCTGCCTATTAGTCTAAGTAAATTGTGTTCTAAATGGGCAGTGTTCATATTTGTACATGTGGCTACAGACATGGCAGTCTCGTTTAATGCGATTGTTGTTGAATCGGATTGACGAAAAGGAACATACTTTTCAATTAAAAAGCCAACAAGTAACTATTATCAGGGGAAACTGGGCGATCAAGCTTAACAAATGTGGAATGTGGAAAACAGACACACCCCCTTTATTGCTCTCCACAACCTGATAGAATGAGAATATACAATATGATAAATGTTGTTGCAAATCTTCTGGAAAAAACAAGTGCTGAAAGCAACAGGATATCTGGTCAATTTGCCCCTTTTCCATACTAATCTTTGCATCTAAATGCATGAGAATGATGTAAATAAACAAACTGAGGTGAAAACACAACCTATTTGAGTTAATACAGTACTCTCTGTCTGTTTCCTTCACAGCCTCTGCGGCTGGACATCAAGCGGAAACTGACAGCCAGGTCTGACCGCGTTAAGAGCGTGGACCTACACCCTACTGAACCATGGATGGTGGCCAGCCTCTACAGTGGCAGTGTGGTGGTCTGGAACCTGGAGTCACAGGTTCCTATCATCCCCCCCCCCCCTTAATGTGTACATTTAATCACCTTTTTACACACCAATTTACTTGCTCACCCATCCACTTACAATATAATAATATCTCATTATTGATTCTGTTGTGTAGCCTGTTCATCTGTAAACTGTGTGTCTGGAGTGTGCTCATGTGCTCTGGCTCTAACACACTGTCTTTCACTTACCCTTATTCATTCATTCATTCATTCATTCATTCATAGACCCAATCACTATATAATGTAATCATGTTCACCTTGAATTGCTCCATATCTATACAGCAGTCAATGGCTTTTTGGAAGCTGGAAGAAATGCACTCAGTGTCTGTTTAAATCCTTTGTATGCAGACGCTGGTGAAAACCTTCGAGGTGTGTGACCTGCCCGTCCGAGTGGCCAGGTTTGCCGCCAGGAAGCATTGGGTCATCACTGGAGCTGTAAGTCTGTGTGGGACCCTGATTCTATACAGCGCTCCAAACCATTCATCCACCCTTTTTTAAGGGGACAGAATCTTAGAAAACACCAGAATGAATGTTAAAACATTGTTTGCATACAGTCTTGAATACTGTAGGATTATATGGTCAGTGAATCTCCCATCTTGTTCCTCTCCCTGCCTGTCCCTCGTGCTGTGACTTAGGATGACATGAAGATCCGTGTGTTTAACTACAACACTCTAGAGAGAGTTCACATGTTTGAGGCCCATTCGGACTACATCCGCTGTATAGCTGTCCACCCCACACAGCCCTACATCCTCACCAGCAGTGGTAGGAGCAAACTACGAGGACTCACACACACTCACAGAACCACATTTACCTTTAAAAACCCTAAATCTACATGCATGTGCACCTTATTGAGTGCACAGGAGAAGTAACATGCACACAAAAACATCTCGGTGTGTGTGTGTGTCTGTTTCCATGTTTGTGTAGATGACATGTTGATCAAGCTGTGGAACTGGGACAGGAAGTGGGCGTGCAGGCAGGTATTTGAGGGACACACTCATTACGTCATGCAGATCGTCATTAATCCTAAAGACAACAACCAGTTTGCCAGTGCCTCTTTGGATAGAACCATCAAGGTACAGTATGCGCATTGACACACACACGCACACATTCTCAGTTGCTAAATCACCGCTATAAATATATTTAGTTTTTAACATGGTTGTATTTGTGCCTTTTTATAGGTGTGGCAGTTGGGGTCCAACACTCCTAACTTCACCCTGGAAGGGCATGAAAAGGGGGTCAACTGTCTTGACTATTATAGTGGAGGAGACAAGCCCTACATCATGTCGGGGGCTGATGACCACCTGGTGAAGATCTGGGATTATCAGGTAGACATTTGGCCACACTTTCACTTCAGCGTTCATGAATGTTGCAGGGTAACATACTGTAGCGTACCGTGTTTTTCCTTGAGGGGTATGTGCTATCCTACATATGATATATGACACTGTATGTACATGAAAAATACGTCTATTGTCAAGAAGGAATCATCCAGCGATATACTGTATATTGTATGCTGTGTCTATTTGAGTGTTTCCAGCTATAGCGTACCATGGGCGTAGCTATCTGTGCTTCCCCGTCCTGTTTATACCAGAACAAGACATGTGTGCAGACCTTGGAAGGTCATGCCCAGAATGTGACCTGTGTCAGCTTCCATCCTGAGCTGCCAATCATCCTCACGGGCTCCGAGGATGGTGTGTTGTGTAGTTCACACTCTACACACACCCGTCAAATATTTATCTAGCCCCAAACATTTTGTCATGTTAATCCTCTTTCTTTCAGGTACTGTTCGAGTCTGGCACTCCAGTACCTACAGACTGGAGAACACTCTCAACTATGGCATGGAGAGGGTCTGGTGTGTGTCTGGTCAGCGTGGCTCCAACAACGTGGCGTTGGGCTACGATGAAGGCAGTATTATCATTAAGGTGTAGTTTATTATTATTATTATTATTATTATTATTATTATTATGTATTCGCTACATCACCCAGAGCTCTATGTTACACTTAACACACATCAACATAGAAGATACTGTAGTGTAGATCAGCGGTTGTAGCAGCAGGGGTCACAAGATGCATTCACACAAAATTAATTTAGATGAAAAAGTCTATTATCTGTCTATTATAATATATTATTCGTTTCAATCTATTAATTAATCTATTTTATGTTTATGGTGGTTTATATGTTATGCAATCATGTTGTGCCATTAAAAGTAGTGGTTCGTAGCTTGGGTCCTGAGCTATACGAAGTACTGCTATTTACGGGCCTATGGGACAGTAGATGCTGTAAATGTTTCATGTAGTTTGCGATAGTTGGTTACGATAGATAGTTTGTGATGCCTGGTAAAATTAAATTCTTCCATATCCTTACATCGCCCTTCATCTTACAGTATTTCTGTCCTGTGCCCTCTCCGTTTGCCTTTGCATCTTCTTTTTGCATCCCTCTTTTGCCTCCAACCTCCTCCCCTCTTCCTGACTTGTCTCAGCTGGGTCGCGAGGAGCCGGCCATGTCCATGGACTCCAGCGGGAAGATCATGTGGGCTCGCCACTCTGAGGTGCAGCAGGCCAACCTGAAGGCCATGGGGGAGACAGAGATCTTGGATGGGGAGAGGCTGCCACTCGCTGTCAAGGATATGGGCAGCTGTGAGATTTACCCCCAGACTATCCAGCACAACCCGAATGGGAGGTAAGAGACTGTGAGGATGGATGGGTTTGACTTATCTAGGCCACTAACACACACACACACAAGTAAAGGAAGAATATACTGTATTGCAAGTTTAAGAATGTTCTTTGCTATATTTAGCTCAGCTTTATGTGCAGTACAAATATGTCATACATTTCACTGCTAAGAAGAGTCTGATATGTCAGTAGAACGCGCTAACCTTGTGTTTAACCAGGTTTGTGGTGGTGTGTGGAGATGGAGAGTACATCATCTACACCGCCATGGCTCTAAGGAACAAGAGCTTCGGCTCCGCTCAGGAGTTTGTCTGGGCCCATGACTCTTCTGAGTAGGTCACACACACACCGTACCACGCGTGGTACTGAGGCTGGTCCACTTCGTGGTCCGCTATAGCCTATATAACTGTCTGCATCTCATTTATTACAGTTATGCCATAAGGGAAGGCAGCGGTAGGATCAAAATCTTCAAGAACTTCAAAGAGAAGAAGGCTTTTAAATCTGACTTTGGGGCTGAAGGTCAGACAAAATTGATAGTGGGCCTCATTATTTGTGGATTTTGTGTGTGTATTACTTGTTGATCTAAGAACCATGAGATTCCATAGGTATCTACGGTGGGTTCCTGCTGGGAGTGAGGTCAACCAGTGGCCTGGCCTTCTATGACTGGGAAAATGCTGAACTAATCCGCCGCATCGAGATTCAACCTAAAAATGTGAGTCAAACTACTTAGACCAACCATGTCACTGTTAGGAGCCAAATGAAAACCCTGTCTGGCAGGGTTTCCCATACATTGATTTATTTGTGGCGGGCTGGCACAATATCAACATTGACCGTGATTGATTTTCATGTTTTCTTTTACAATTTACAATGAGTAAATGGATATCTCATTGTAGAGCTGCACACAGCGCATTGATTCGCCCAGCCCCTCGCACGCTCACATAATATTGCTGCATTCACTAGGCAGTTGGGCATGGTGAGAGGGGCAACGAGACTCAATGCATTTCCTATGCTAAACAGCAGAGTAGGAGCGGGTACAGCGAACTCTGTTCACAGAGGCAAAAGTGGATGTTGGCCGCTAATCCCCACTCCCAAAAGTTTTGTCGGAGTTTACTCTTGCAGCCAATGAGAGAGCAGAAACTCTGTCACATGCTCACAATCTCCCATGTTTAACACAAGTAGCTAATCAAATTAATCTAAATTAAATGGAGTAAACGATTGTTTAATAGCAGCAATATTCACAACCTCTTTGTTTTGGATTTGACTCTGTACAACTGCAATTAATGTCACAAAAAAATGTAACTTAAAAAAAATCTAGTTCCCTGTTGAGTGTGTCTAAGTAGCAACAATTAGCCTAAATTGCTTGTTGCTAGGCTATGGAAGTAAGCTAGAATTAACACATTTGCTTTTCAGCAGACAGCGGATGATGGCTGTATTACAAGCATTATAAAGTGAGATTTCTCCTGTTATGATGGTAGACAGTGTGTAGTACACAATTGGAACCAAATTTGGGTGACACTCATTTCCTGGCAATCAAATTGTTTACTAAAGCACAAAATTGTTTACAAAAGCGCGATAGATCAAGCCTGTTAATTTTGCTCTCAAAGTGCACCAGATTGATGTAGTAGGACAGAATCAAATTTGCGCGGCCTATGCAACAGAATTTGACGTGGCAATACATTTCAAATTTAGTTTTTCGGTAATACTCTGTGGTCATTATATCCTCTTATCTTCACTGTCCTCAGATTTTCTGGTCTGACTCTGGGGAGCTGGTATGTATTGCTACAGAGGAGTCTTTCTTTATACTGCGTTACCTGCCAGATAAAGTGGCTGCAGCCCAGGAGTCCCAGGAAGGCGTGACTGGAGATGGGATAGAAGAAGCCTTTGAGGTCAGTAAACCAGTCCATGCCCGTCTAATGGGCTTTATTCATTTATATTTCTCTGTCAGTGTCTTTCCTGTCATCTTATTTGACCTCTTTTTCCCTACACAACTGCTCCATCCACACGTCCTGACACACAACACCAGGTGCTGGGAGAGATCCAGGAATCTGTGAAGACAGGAATATGGGTGGGAGACTGCTTCATCTACACCAGCTCTGTCAACAGACTCAACTACTATGTTGGGGGAGAGATCGTCACCATCGCCCATCTGGATAGGTAGGCATTTGTCTGTGTGTGCATTGAAGTGATCAAGCATGAAACTAAGGAAATATGGTTGTATTATTGGTGACTCATTACTTGACAAAAATGTCAAGACAAGAGGACAATAAAAGATTCTTGTTGTCTTTTGTCATCCTCTCTGCTGTAGGACCATGTACCTCTTGGGCTACATACCCAAGGACAACCGTCTCTATCTGGGAGACAAGGAGCTGAACATTATCAGCTATGCCCTGCTGGTCTCGGTGCTGGAATACCAGACAGCTGTCATGAGGAGGGACTTCATAATGGCTGACAAGGTCCTACCCACAATTCCCAAAGAACAGAGGATTCGGGTAGCTCACTTTCTGGAAAAACAGGTAAGGATGTACCTACAAGATTTAGGAATTTAGGATAGGATTTTTAATTTTTTTTTTTCGTTTTGCAGGGAAGGGTCTTGCTTAGCACATGTCTTTCTCAGAACTGCCTTTTGTTCACATTACAATTAGGTCATTTAGCAGACGCTTTTTATTAAAAAAAACAACCATTACATTCTGCAATTGGAGAAGATAGGGGTTAGGCATCTTTCTCAAGGATGCTTACAGGATGCTAACTCTGGGGCTCAAACCCATGACCTTTCGGCTGGGAGTCTAACACCTAGACCACTGGACTATCTTGCCCCCACATTCATATACGGTATATAGTTGGACAAAACAAAGCGGCTAATTGCATCCATTCTTCTACTGGATACTGAGCCAGGGTGCAGTTAAAATTTAAGTATTAGAATTTAAATACCTTGCTTAAGGGCACCCGAGGGTAATCAAATTAATCAGTTGTTTCTTGCGGTGTAGGGCTTCAGACAACAGGCCCTGGCTGTATCCACTGACCCAGAACACCGGTTTGAACTGGCTCTGCAGCTAGGAGAGCTGAAGATAGCCCACCAACTGGTCTCGGAGTCTGAGGTTAGAGCATGCATGTGCACACATGCACTCACAGCTTCTAGACGAATTAAGTAAATTGCAATTTGTTTGCATTTTGACTCTTACTGTAAAGCATATAAGCTTCCATCAGAAATGTAGAGAATCTAAAGTACAATAAGCAACATAACTGTTAGAGACTTAAATTCATCCCAACATTTAATCTACCTGCAAACATTCATTGTGTAATTTGGGGATTCATAGGGTTTTCTGTGTTGTCTCTTGCCCTCTAGTCAGAGCAGAAATGGAAGCAGTTGGCAGAACTGGCTACTGCTAAATGCCAGTTTAGCCTGGCCCAGGAGTGCCTGCACCATGCCCAGGATTATGGAGGGTTATTGCTGCTGGCCACTGCGTCAGGCAACGCCAGCATGGTGGGCAAACTGGCCGAGGGGGCAGAGAAAGATGGCAAGACTAACGTGGCCTTCCTCAGCTACTTTCTTCAGGGGAAGTGAGTGCCTTGAATTCAGGTTGTATCCTTGCGTCCCAGGTTGTACTGTGTATATACAGTATTTCCTTAAATTGTTATTGTGTTTGTGCCTGCCCAGGTTGGACAAATGTCTGGATCTCCTCATCAAAACCAACCGTCTTCCAGAGGCTGCCTTCCTAGCTAGAACGTATTTGCCCAGCCGTGTTGCCAGGTAATAGTATAGTTTATTTCTGGTGGGTTGGCATGATCCTCAGAGTGTAGGTGAAACTACAATTCAATAATATTAATAATACGCAATGAATACACGTGCTGATTATAGACATACTGTGTGTGGGGGGGGGGGGGATCCTGACTGAATCCTCGGTGGTGGCTGACTTCCAATAAGTAGTTCGAAAAAAGAATATGTTAGACATTTTACTTTTACCACTCAATACAATATAATACATAGGGCTGGGTATTGGCAAGGACCTCACGATATGCTACATATCATGATACAAGGGTCACCAATACGATTATATCACGATACATTGCGATACAATACATATTGCGATATATTGCGATATTCCACATAGTAAAAATAAAAACAGAGCTGAAATACCACACATCGGCCTTATATTTTTAAGGAAGGAGCTGCAGTAATTTTGTCAGCTGCGTCTGTCATGTTGCATCCAAATTTCACTCTATCAGAAATGGTAGGCAACTAGGCATACTGCGACATCTAGTAGTAGTTCACACACCGTTTAAAACGAGAACCTTGACACACTTTTTTTTTATTTTTTTTTTTTTATTTTTTTTAAGAATCGATTTTTGAGCTGGAAATCGATTTAATATATCGCGAAAATAAATATCGAGATATATTGCTGGATTGTTTTTTTTTTTTGTTTTTTTTTGCACAGCCCTAATAATAAATCTATCATCGTCACCAGTCTCAATTTTTGCTGAATTCATTCAAAGAAAGCACAATATTAGTGACACTAATATGGGGGCAGGATAGTCTAGTGGTCTAGGTTTTGGACTCTCAGCCAGAAGGTCATGGGTTCAAGCCCTAGAGTTAGCCTACCTGTAAGCATCCTTGAGCCAGATGCATAACCCCTACCTGCTCCATGTAATAGCAGCATGTAATTGTGAGTCGCTGGATAAAAGCGTCTGCTAAATGACCTAATTGTAATTAATAGCACGTTTTTAAGTTTGAAAAGATGGCAACCCCCTGCTTTACTTTACTTTTACCACTCAATACAATATAACACATTTATAATCATCACCAGTCTTCATTTTTGCTGCATTCAATATTGGGGTAAACTGATAGCAAAGATTTTAGCAAACACCACAGAAATGGAATTGCCATTGCCACCTACTGGCTTTTCTTGGTACTTCTGGTTGTAAATACAAATACCTGCATACATACTGGACTAATAAGGAACACTGCTATAACTATTATTAGTAGAAGTATTATAATGATTTAAACTTTTGAACAAGTTGGGACAACCCTCCAGTGAACTATCAATTATCCAGCAGTAGTAATTATGGTTCCTGTGTTACAGCACTACTTTTGTTGTCCCCCTCTGGAATTTCATGTAATCAGATTTTCACTTTTATCTCTTTACCTCACAACAATTAATATAAAAATGTACCAGGGCCACAATGATAACGGTGTACAAATGAACTTGATCCGTGGTATGAACTGTGGGTCCTAGACTGTACTTTTGTACGTTAACCCCTCCTCCCGTTTCCCTCAGCATGGTGAACATGTGGAAGGAGAGCCTGTCCAAGGTGAACCAGAAGGCAGCACATGCCCTGGCTGACCCTACCCAATACAGTAACCTGTTTCCGGGCCTCCAGCAGGCTCTGCTGGCGGAGCAGTATTTGGAGGAGACCCATGTCAGGGTCAGGCCTGCTGCAGAATACTCTCTCATTACGGTCAGTGGGAAAATCTGACCTAACAATGCCTGCACTTATTTAGGGTTTACCAGTCAGTTGCGGCATTATGAATTGTTCAAGAAATGTAGTTATGTCAGTTGTAAGGGGGGGCAGGATAGTCTAGTGGTCTAGGTGTTGGACTCCTAGCCGGAAGGTCGGGATGTCTAACCCCTATCTGCCCCATGTAATAGCAGGTAATTGTAAGACGCTTTGGATAAAATACCTCATTGTAAATTGTAATACCTGAGCTATATTTACAGCCCACTTAGGGTTTTTAAGCATTTATCAAATACCTTTTTTGAGGTAGGCTAATGTTTGATTGTATCTCCTCAGCTGAATGAGGACCGGAATGTTCTTGAGGAATCTGCAGGTTATGTGTCAAAAGGCCTGTCCAATGAGCTAGAGGTAAACACTGTAATCTTACACTGCTCACAACAGAATTGGTTGAATATTTAATTTTAACAACAGCATTGTACAAAATATTGATAATTAAAAAAAAACTGGTAACTGTTTAATTTTAGCAAATTGTATAGGTTTTAAGTGTAATTTGATTTAAATACAGTATTGTATGTTGGCTGGTCTACCTGTTATGTGTGCAGGAAGAGAGAGAGAGCAGCGCCGATTCCCCCATGGCAGGAACTGTGGAAGAGGCTTTATATACAAAACCAACCATGTTTGAGCAACCCATTCTCTTAAAACAGGATTTTGTTTCAGAAGAATCCATCCCAAAAGTACCAATGGTAACGCCCGCCCCAGTAAAAGCAGAGCCCATTGAGATGATACAAGCAGAATCAGTTTCTTCTACAGTAAATGTGTTTCAACCAGAGGCTGTAACTGTAGTTGAAGCCATCATCATTAAGTTGGAAGAGGTTCCAGCCTCTACAGAGAAAGACATGGAAGAGTTCACTGAAGACCCTTTTTCAGATAATCCCCTCATGGAGCCTCATTTTGAAGCTATATCGTCGGTTGAAATGGGTGTCCAGGAAATGTCTCTAGCACCTAAAACTGGTGCCAGTTTTTCTGAAAGTACAGAAACAGTGGATGTCCCAGTTACAGACACTCTAGCAATGGGGGCGATGGAACAAGAGACATACCCTACTATTAGGGCAGAAGCCATGATTGACATGCCTATTAAAAAGGAATGTTTTTCAAAATCAGACCTTTCATTTGGCGCAGTTGAGGAATTAATCACTCTACAAGATCCAATCATTCGAGAAGTGAATGCTCCTGTCCTCATTAATATTTTCCCCGAGGTCTCCTCTACCCCAGCCTCAGCCCCAGCCCTGAGCATGGAGTCCATAACTGAGCAGGTCCTAATCCCTGTTCCACTGCTCGAGGAACACGCCTTACCACACCTAACACACACCGAGTCAGAACCTATCCTGGTGCACACAATCGTGGTTCCTCCAGAACCCGACACAGAGGTATTAACCCCAACAGCAGCTGCAGGGGAGCTTGCTGATGAGCTCCCCAAAGGAGCTGAGAAACCAGCCCTGGAGATGGAAATTAATGATGAGGTGAACGCTTTATTTTTAAAGCCTGTGCTGATTATTTTTCTGTAATCAAACTATACTAAGTCCTCTTTAAATGTTGAATAAATCAGTTCCTGTGTATAACATTTTACACGCTACACTGGAGTGACTTTCACTGATTTTTCTCATCTCTCAAGGGTTTGGATGATCTTGATTTGGACAACTTTGACCTGGACGATATAGACACCGCGGATGTCAACCTGGATGACGACTTCTTAAACGAATCTGAATAAGACACATTTTTCACAATGGGACCAAATAAGAATTTGTGTTTTTAACCTTTTACAGGGTAATGGGTGTTGGGGGTTGTGGGTTAAAGATACTATTTGCAGCTGAGATTGCTGCTGTCATGGAACAGTTTGTGTATTTGACCAGTATTTTAGCAAATAAACACTAAGCATGTAGTGTTCAGAGTGTAATTACCTGTTCTATGCGTTGCTTTAATCACTCAGTACGTGACGTTTTATGAATACCCATAGCACAATATTGCTTTTCAGGTGTTTCTCTTCTTTTGCTTAGAGACTAAACAGAGATCCTAATTTGTCACAATTTTGTTGCTCCTAAAAGAAATATCCAAGCTTGAGACAATGAACCAAAACTGAGGTTCATCAAAACGTGAAAGCTGATATATCTGAGTTTTTAATTGAGGGATTTATTTTAGATCACAGAAACGCATTATGTATATAAATCAATTTTAATGAATGGAAATTAATTGGGACCAAATGCTGGATGTGACTATACACATAGCCTAAGTCTTATATGAATGTTTAGTACTTAGTATCCTCTGAGTATAACATATTAAAACTTACTTTCTTGCAATAAGTACAATACTATACCTATTTTGCACTATTTAAAGTTGCGTGCAATACAAGGTTTTAACTTTTCCAGGTGCTGAGCAGACCGGATGAAACCATATAATAGTAGCAGCATTAAATGTTACTTTCTCTTTGAACATGACCTAATGACAAGTACTAATAAGCTCCGCTCTAGTCTTCAGCCCTGTTCAGTTGAGTACATGTTTACATCTCTGAAGAGGAGGGAAAGGCAGGAAAGCAGAATAGAAATGTAAGGGGTTTCATATGCAACTGTATAGTCTTATATTGTAGTGTAATATTTAATACAATACAAGTGCCTTATTCTTTTAGGAATTACTTTTGAAACCTGTATGGAAAAATTCTCTAAATAAAATTGTTGACAGCATTGACAATGTATTAACCAGCCGTTAAAAAAAACATTTATTTTGTTATGTACATCGGTCAGTCATATTTGATGAAGACTGGGCTTGATTTATTTTTTATATGGCCAGAGATAATTTCCTACAATATCTCCCTTCACATGAAACGAGAAAGTGTGTACACCTTACGGCACAGCCACCCACCATGAAACATGAAGCCCATTTGGACCAAGCAATGCAGGAACATCCCATTGTGATATTTTACACATTGCTGGGCAGTCCTAATTTGGTGTGGTTCTAGTTCTCAGACAAGTTAAATTATATTATAGATGTTATGTTGGTCCAGTCAGGCAGCAGAGCTTTCTGTAGCAGTCTGTTCATAAGCCTGCAGGGCCAACTCAATGTAACCAGTCCTCTGAGATTCCTTCTGGGCATAGATCTAGACAGAAAAAGACAAGAATTATACAAGATGTGCTGGAATATCCCGACAGAACATATCTCACAGTAGCTATCTAATGCCTGTGAACCATCACAGAATTATAAGCGGGATGAATAAATGCACATTAAGAACTTTTTAGTGCTATTAAAACTCTTATCAGATATTTGAAATAAAAACGAACTAAACTAAAGTAAGTTCATCCCTGAACTGACATGCTGCAGACGTGTGTTAGTGACTTAAACATGTGTGACTAAATGAGAGGCCCTACGCAACAGTGAATGGCAGACGGAAAGAAATACCCGCACGCACGCACACACACACAAACTGCAGCTAACCCTCCAAATGAATTGGTCATTCTCAATGCCCCACCAAATTTCCTGAAGGCCAAGGGTCAAGCAACAAGACCTAAGTGGAATTGATGTGTCCTGGGCCTGGCCCCAGAGTTCCCACACTAGAGTAAACCCTAAACCTCTCTCAAAGGAAACCTTAGATGGCATGGCCTTGTCTTGACCTCTCAATATGTCAGATCACGTTTATCTTCTCTGATTACTTGTGGATTCTGATTTGAATGACATGCACCGACAGTTCCTTAAATCAAACAACATTCCACATGAAATAAGCCTGAGACAACTAAACTAAGTAACACTTGAAGCAGCCAAGTACTCAAACGGTGGGTTTTGCACTACAGTATATCAAGGGTTTGAACTGTCCTCACCTTTAACAGGTCAGTGCCTGTAGCCTGCCGGCTTTTGGCCTCCTGAGCAGATTCACTGTGGGGATGAACAATGTGGAACAAAGACACCAGGATCACTGCCTCCTGGAGTCTGGGTACATACAGTTAGTTAGTCCTGTGCATGTGTAAAAACAAGTACATTAAGAAAGGGCAAGTCAGTCTTAAAATTAATACAAATACAAGCAAACAGGGGACTACTACTGGAGGGAAAATGGAGCAAGATACCTCAGTTTAGAAGATTACCCAACCAGCCACACAAACTCACAGATCTCTCTGCAGCATGTCGACGATAAGACCATCCGCCCTGCGTGCGTTGACCAGGTACCAGGCCATGCCCCCAAAGTGTCTGGTAGAGCGCAGCAGCTCATACTTGCCATGCTTCTCCAAGTCTTCATACGTGGCTCTGTGCACCTGAACACAAATACGTTTACAACCGAGCACATAGCTTTCTGATATGGTATTCACTTTTTAGTAATTATTCTGTTAATAATGTCCCCCACCACTAATCTGTATTGCAAAACACCGACACATTAAAACATACACCTAAAAAATGGTTATCAATACACTCATCCTCTAGTCTGTTAGACACAGCCAACAGATCCTAAGAAAATCAATTGGACTGAGCAATCAAGTTAGCAGTTTTGCAACACACATCCATGTAAATGTAGCATTCTTACAGCACTGCAGGAAGCTCAGTGTCATCTTACCCTGATGTATTCTGAAGAATCTGGTTCAAACTGGACCAGACACAGGTCCAACACATCCTCATGACGGTCCTGAGCCAACACCCCCTACATAGAGCGAGGGAGATAGAGGAGGAGGAAATGGGAAGAGATGAAAAGAAGTATGAGGAACATGGGTTAGGCGAAGTCCTTTGTAAGTCGCTGGAATCACTCTTTTCTCTATGTATAGTCTTTTAACCTCCCAGGTGCACTATTCACTATTTAGAGGAGGCTAGCACACTAAAGAGACTATTGACTTCTCAGTTTTACCTTGAGGTACTCCTCCTTGAAGATGAGAGGCGCTGTGATCTTGCGTCCCTCTTGGGGAAAGTAGACCTGGATCAGCCTGTCTCTCTCCTCCCAGCATGCCTTCCTCAGGACCCCGTTTGGCTCCCGTACAACGATGAACCTCTCCTTGAAGAAAAAAAACCAGCACATCCAGGCATAGGTTTGAGTTGACGATAATAATATTCATAGAGCCATCAATAAAGTGTAACAAGTTGACAATGTTATATTGTAATAACTTCGTCGGACTTAAAGGCATGCCATTAAAAAGCAAAAACAAAAAAAGAGATCCAACAATAAATATTAAATCACTCAATGGCAATATGCACCCACCCCCTAAAATGTACACATACACACACAAGTACCATACCCTGTGAGGGATATTGTAAGTGATATCAGTGAAGACATATTTTGCAGTATCCATGCCCTCCAGTATTTTGTCCTCAGACAGAATATCACTGATAGGCTTCCTCTCAGGCAGAACAGGGGGCATTGTCAGCATCTTCTTGGCCTGCTCTGTGGCCAGTTGAGTCGCCTGGAAACATACAAAAAGTGACTTAATTGATTAATAACAGCGTTTTGTAAGAAAGCAACATCCGAATGGTGTGTGTGAGCTGGTACCTCTTCTAGTTGTGCATCAGTCATGAGTTTGTAAGTGGGCGGCTTCAATTCCTGCTTGACAGGTCGAAACACCTTCTCCATGTCCAGGCCTGTTATTCTGGTAAGGATGTCCTGCACTGCTGCGTCTGTGAACTGGGGCTTGTCTGGGAGAGCTGAAGAAAAAGTGTACGAGAATAGTCGTTGCAGCCAGTATTCACATTCCCAAACGTAAGCTCCGCCCAAACTAAACACATTAGGTAGAAAATATACCTTTAAGTGAATCGCTATTTAACTATCCAATTAGTGAAATATAGCGTACCGAATTTTGTAAGCTATAGAAAATTACAAGCTAATATAACGACAACGATACACATGCTACAAGGTCAGCACCGAGGGTTCGTATCATTCTCTTTGCATTGACAACAAATACAGATAAAAAGAAACTTACTCTTATCGGGTATTCCGCTGCACAGCGTTCTTTTGCTACATTTAATAAAGATTTGTGTTTCCCTATTAATTTTATTCACGAGAGAAAAACGAAATAAGCACCGTGCTGCACCGAGTGCCGCCATGTTTGTTACTTCATTGCGTTAACGTGACCTCTGACTGTACAGAGGAATGATGGGATGTGTAGTGTTCATGCCAGTGTGTAAATTCGCCAATAGAGGTTAGGATTTTATGTAATTCTATATCGCCCCATACATTTTAAAATGTATGTAGCCTACTCGTTAAACACTTTACCCCAAAATATGTTATATAACACTAACAAAAATTAAGAGGTAAGATGTTTAGTATGGGTATTTTTTACCACCAGGTGGCATCATTCTACTACTGCTTGTGATTCTTTGTTTTGAATGGCGATCTACTGTAGGCCTATATAACTAATATCTCAATTCGTAAAATGGGTTAATGATTTATTAATTTTGTCTCACATGCAGATATTCCTCAATGTTTACATCTGAGTTCACACAATCTTTTTGCCTATCCTTGAGACATAACTCAACTCCGTATAGGCCTACACACATTCCTACCTTGTCATTACAATGTGTTCTTGAAAACTAAGAAATCTGTCTGCACGATAAGAGCTGTCACAAACATTATACACTTTTCTTACACCCACACATATTCCACTACTGCTCAAACACATAGCTTGTTCATTTTCTGTGTGCAGCCTGTTCAGCCTTCTCAGAACTTAGATCTTAGTCCTTACCACCCAGGTGCAGCAAGGGAAATCTTATCTTCACTAGCACCAAGCTCAATGTTGTCGTATCAATTAGGTAGTATGTTATGGGACAGGTTATAAGACATTTCTTTTGATAGCATTGCATAAGATAATAGCAGAAAAATATATAAACAACCATAAACAACGCTGTAATTTGCACATTTGATTAAAGACAATAAAACTAGATTAAAGATTTTTAAATCATCTTGGGGCACCTCAGGGTGCCCTGATAACCACATTACGAACCACAGATATAAATAACAGCCCCTTCCATCCATGTCACCACCACCACCACTACCGTGTGACCCTCCAGAGAGCATCATTAATAAACCCAATGAGCTCCTGGAGAAACCCTTCCTCCTGGATCTTGTTTCCACCCAACAGGGCCCTCCGCCCCCTGGCTCCCTTCTAATCTGCAGTAGGATTTAGATATTAGGCAGACAGATGGAGGTGTGGCTCACACAGTAATGAGGTGAGCAGCAGCACGGTCTGGGGGCCAGGCCCTGCTGAAACGATGTGTGGATTGAGCTGTAAAAGACCCCTACACAACCAGATGTACACAGCTGTCATGCTGCTGACAGAGTCTAATCCCGCTACGTCGGTTGAGTGCCAGGGAGAGCCAAAGAGAAAGAGCGAGACGGCATCTGTGTATCTCTTTGCTGTTTTACATAGCAGCGAGTATTTACAGTTTTATATTCCCTACGAAATCTTTTCAGAGAGACATAGGTAAATTAAACTGCGCTATTCCGTTAATGTCTTTGAAACGGAGCCAACCACTTCTGACGAAAAGTCTGGTGTCTTCTTGAGAGGTTCACACGATTTTTCATCAGCAGCACATTTGTTTATATTGTCACAGTGATAATATTTTTACTGTCTGTTTAAGCTAATACTCAGCACAAACACAAGTGCACAGGCACACGCAAAATGTTTGCACAGAGGAGAGCAAAAGCTTGAAATTATAAGTGATCCAAAAGTGCCACTCATTTTCTACTCCAAGTATGAAATGTGAAATGTTAACTGTTGAATTGGAATTTCCGTTCACCTCTTGAACCAAGATTCAAATGACCCTGAAACATAGCACACATAACACACGCACACACATGCACACAAGCAACACACACACACGCACACACACACACACACACACACACACACACACACACACACACACACACACAGTCTTTCTTGTACAGTGCCAGTCAATATGTTGAGTGTAAGAGAGTGTGTCAGCGTGACTGGGAGCACAGCAGGAAGCTGAGAGGTGAAACCTGAGTGTTAAAGAGGGGCTGCAGGGTGGGGTGGTGGTATTGGAGAGAGGGGATACAGGGGGTATGTGGGTGGGTGGGTAGTGGGGCACTCTGGGAGTGACTCACTGCCTGTTTATTTAGCTTTCTGCGCGGTGCACAGAGAACGGGTTCAGGACAGGGTGAGACGGAAAGGTGTGTGTGTGTGTGTGTGTGTGTGTGTGTGTGTGTGTGTGTGTGTGTGTGTGTGTGTGTGTGTGTGAGAGAGAG
>JAODLI010003858.1:0-29721 GCA_027575585.1 Percopsis omiscomaycus | reverse complement strand
GTCAGTCTTAGGGGTTCGGCGGAGGATAAGACACACCCGACTCATATGATTCGTGATGACACACCCCCCTTCGGTGGATTCGGTGAATGCGCATGTGAAACTGGTGGGGTTCAGTACATCCAACAAGGTTAAGAACCACTGCACGAAGGTATACTGAACACCACAGAAGAACGCCGCTAGCCTGCGCACAAAGGCTTTACAAAGGCTTTGTTGTCTTGATTTTCCAAAAGCTCCATTCAGACCTACAGTCTATGATTCAGACATATTCTAAACTACATTTACACTAGTTGTAGAAATTGTGTATTAGAGAAAACGAGACTGTATCTGAGATGTAGGCTATGAGCTGATAGAAAATTCTCCGGTTTTGTTTGTAAACAGAACAGGTCTATCATTCCTAAACCCTTAAAATAAATGCTATAAATTCACACAAAAAATACCATCTGACTTGGTTTCTCATATTTATTTCAAACCAGACATGAAGTTTTAGCACAAATAAAGTAGACAAATGTTCAATGCGCAGAATGAGCAAGACTACTGCTGTACCTCTTGGGTACAGGTTGACATTATTAACTATGGCACACACTGCTGTGGTGGAAGAAACAACACGAACAGCTCTTACACTTTCAATGACACTGCAGGCACCACCCTGGGTTTAAAGAACAAGAGTTACAACAGCATGTACTGAAATGTGTTTCGAAATACGACGGGGTTCATTGGAATGACACAACCACAAGGGCAATGTATAGGCTATTGGAAATACGAGGGTGCAACCTTTATGTAACGATAGCATCCTACCCTCTGTCCCATGTGATGTATGTATTTGAAATGAAATGTGTTATTCTAAAATGTTGTTTATTTTCTAAAAAATTATTTCTTCAATCAATATTTCATAACGAAGTTCTTCCCCAGGCAAAGGTCTTAATTCCCAAAATGCAGTGATCAATTATTGTTGCCATTTTGGATTAAGCTTCCGTTCACTGTTCAAATAAATTGTTAAGGGAGTTGATCTAGTGGACCTAATCAAAAAGTCTTTATGGCAGAAAAAATAATCAGAAAATCCCATTTTGCAGACCATGGCCACCATCATTAAAATGTAGCAAATATAAAACCTCCTTCAACATCACAGCCTTGAACACAGCCACAGTCTTGGCCAGACCTTTTGTAGTGAATCAAATCGTATATTCTCGATGGATTTCTCAAAATAGGTATCTGTATTCACATTGAGAAACATCAGGAATAACACTTAAGATTGTCTTTCACAGTAAATACTTGAATACACCTAGATTCTTAAACATCAAAAATAATAGTATTGACATTGTTTTATCATTGCAGCAAGATCATTTTCTCTCAAGTAGCAAAATAGTTCAGTCTAGTGCTCAGACTTACTGTGCTCTAGTATACAGTTCTGAGGTTCATGCTGTCTTTTGTGATGCGGCCCTGCAAAGCTGTGGCATTCAGTTATATAACAGATCAAATGCTGTATTAATGCAACACATAACATTACAATACTTTTGATAACCTTTATCAATTTGTGTCATGTTTAAAAAAAATTGTCATAGGCTTTACTGATACATAATTAACAATTGCAAAAGCTTTACCCTAAAGCAAAATCACATGGCAAAATGCATTTAACTGTCTTCAAATGTTATTTTGAAGATTGACAACTTTATTGACAATTTTAGCTAGAGCTAAAGGCCTCAGCAACAGTTTCACAGGTCAGCACAGTTGTACTGTATGTTTGTCAACTGTACCTCTGGCTCTTAGTTCATACTGGACAGTGGATGTGTCTTAGAGCCTCATGGGGGTAATCCTTATCCGAGTCACTATGGTGTTGGAGAGGCTAAGCAGAGAGTTGCACCCAGGTAATGGATTTACACATCTATAAGCCACTGACAGTTATGTATGGCACATCCCAAACATAGATCTTGAAATGTGATAGACAGCAAATGAACACCATTAAAGCAAGGGAGAACACCACTATCGTATTGTATATTATGTATACTATGATTTTTTTACAGAGACCACAGGCATGTTACCCACAGGCGCTTACAGACACATTTTGTAATGACCAATATAATTCAAATACTTACTTGTTCTAAACCTGGTTCAAGACATAATATTTCATCAAAACATACATACAAAAAAAACAAAACATGTAGTGCAGATCTCACACAGCCGTTAGTAAAATAGTAAATGCATCCAACCATGTAATCTTGCTATTGTACCAGTACCAGTGGTACATATAAGTGTTTTTGTGTGTAGAACTGGAAAAAAGGGAGCCAGATAGTGTATGTGCTATCAGTTTTAGGATGCTGTTGAACCCTGTAAAAAGCATTTTAGACATTTGATGCCCTTCCATTTCTACTAAAAATACACCCTTTAGACTATTCATTGATGAAATATGTAGCGCAGCGTCTGTGGGAGCTGTACAAACTAAGTCTGTACAACCGATCACCTACCCTGGTTCAGGTCGTCAACCAAGGCCCGGGAGGCCCCTGGTACTAAGTACTAAGTGCTGGGCAGGACTTTAGAGGTCAATAATTTCACTGCTGACACTCGCAGAGTCATCCTGACGGCTAACTTCCAGGTAACTCCGTGACCCCACCTGTTTCCCAAGCTTTCCCCGCACCCTCTCTGAGTCTGGGGTAATAAAGGGCCGGGTATCGTCTCCACATTCCTCTCCAAGATGCCCTGTGGAGGTTCTAGACGGACGAAGGGACACGGGACAGGACACAGAGGAGGGCACGCTCCCTAATCCATCCCCCGCCCATCTGTTGCCCTGGTGGGAGGGCGTTGGGGGTGCCGTCACCTGCCTGCTCGGCACACTGCTGAGCACGCTGCCCCCCAGTGGCATGGAAGACTCCGTCTGGGCATCGCTGCTCTCAGACAGCATCTGGGGATCACTGTTCCTGCGGAGCCAGGGACCCTGGCTCATCCCTGAGCCTTGGGAAAGACATAGAGATGGCGGAGACACGGATTGGAATAGACTGCCTCCTCCTAGCAGGTGCTCTCTGTTCAGGGCCATATCAATGCTGCGGGTTAGGTTAATTGGAGACGGCGGGCGCAGATCAAACTCGTACAGAGACACCCCAGTGTCATTCTCCTGATCCAGACTGCCGCTCGCTGACCGCTGGGGAAGCCGGCCCAGTGCCTGCAGTCTCAGCAGGGAGCCTGTGGAGCCATCGGACACGCCTCGCTCTGCTGAACAGCCTCTCTGGTTGCGTGCCCGATTGCTGTCCTTCACGCAGCGTGATTGGGCGCCGGCCTGCTCGGGGTTCTGGTTCCTGATCAAGCTCTCTCTGATGTCTGCCCCAGGACGCTCCTGACCGGCCCAGTTGTTGGGCAACTCCCCTGCTGCTGCTGCTCCTCCTCCTGCTCCCAGCCCCACTCCGTTACTTTCAGACTTCCTGCAGGGCTTTCCTGTCAGGCTCTGGACGATCTTGGACCAGCACGTGTGCCTAGGAGTGGAGCCTGCTGATTGGCCCGGGGACTGCAGGTCTCCTCCTGCTCTACCATCTCCAGCTCCTCCCTCCTCTCTTCGCCAACTTTCCTGAGGCCTCCAGAACACCCAGGAGCCGAGGAGCAGAAGAGAGAACCCCCAGGCCAGCTCCAGCAGCCGGGCCCAGAAGTGAACCAGCCACCACCCCCAGTTGAAGTACTTCCAGCCCCCTAGCAGCCCGTAGAGCCACAGAGTGGCATGGACGTGTAACCCACAGCACAGCGCCCCTAGAAGGCCACACAGAGCCAGCACTCTCCCCAGCACCAGCCCTGTCTTTCTGCTACCAGTCCAGACCTTTCTCCTTGCCTCCTCTGGGACTCCTGCGTGGAGAACGACGGGGCAGCGGATCCGTGGAAAGACATAGCAGAGGTAGCCCAGGCAGACCACCAGGCCCCAGCACAGCGACAACACCTGGAGGGTCACGGGCACGGCGGGGGACAGGGCGGGGGAAAGCAGGTCAGTAGCCAGCAGCAGGGTGCACTGCAGCACAGCTAACACAGCCACCAGAGGAGGGCGCTCCAGGGTGGAAGGAAGCATACTCACTCCTGCCACTCTCAGTGCCAGCAGTGCCAGGGCAGCCTGGGCCCACACCAGCAGGTGAAGAGGGAGGTTGTAGAGGGCAATGACTGCTGGGCGAGGGAGGATGCGACGAGTCCCATAGGGATCAATGAGAAAGAAGGCTGCCCTGATACCGCCAGCCAAAAACAGGAGGGCATTGGCCAGAGCTAGGGCACCCCGGAGAGGGCAGTTGGCACCAGGGGAGAAAGTGAGGCCGAGAGCAGCTCCGGCAAAGAGGAGCAGAAAGAGGCCGGCTGATCCATAGACGTGGAGCTCCCAGGCAAAGGACAGCGTCCGACTCAGGTCATCCCAGCGAAGCAGTGTGCCATTGGGGGAGAAAATGGTTTCGGGAGAGGGGCTCGGTCTGGAGGCAGGAGTGGAGGAAGCGTGCAGTGGATGACCCAAAGGAAATGAGCGGTTCCTCAGAACAACACTTATCTGGTGTGTAGGGCCTGCCCGCCCTCTGCCCACAGGCAGGGTGGTGGTAAGCGTGGTTCCTGAATGAAAAGAAACAAAACATTACCTTGAGATAAATGTCTAGAATTTTACATTTAAAAGCAGAGCAATGAAGATCCTCTAATAGCCAGGGCTCTTATTTCTAAAGACGCCAGGTCAAACTGATGTAGTGTGTACATCCTGGTGGACATCTTATATCTTGTATCTTGTTCATATTGGCATTGCATCCACCTACCCTTTTCCATGTCCTCTCTACCACTGACGGGGAGTACGCTGTGATTCACAAGGGCTTAGATAAGAAACCCAAGATAACCTAACATTCTAGACTTAATCTACAGACACTGATGTTCTCTGCACTATTCTCTTTACCATGTATATAGGGTGTATTCCTGCAAGCACACAAGGAACAAGTACTGTGTGTGTATGTGCCCTCACACATCACACAGTATTTAGCACAATATTCATATAACTATTGTATTATTATAATAATAATAATTATTATTATTATTACAATAATAAAAAAGTTGTAACCGACATTATATTCACATAGAATAAAAACTACTAAGGTATAGCCCACAAGAATAACCCAGTACTCATAACTGTGTGATATAATGGATTAGATTATGTAATTAGGGAAATGATCTCTATTATATAACGGTAAGCTGTCCCATTATATATGGATGGAGTGTGACAGAGTGCTGGACCATACATGCTGTAACTACAAAAAGCCTGCCTCATGGAAAGCGTAATTTACAGCAAGGGTTTTCAAGATACAGTAATATCCCTCACTTTCTCTCTGTGTTCTTTATTTCCGTCTCTCTATTTCTGTCGCTACTAACAAAGCCCAGGAAAAACACAATCACAACATACGGTTATCACCAGACCACTTATCACTTAGGGTCCTAACGAGCTAATCTGCTACTAATTACATAAATAGTGGAGAACCGTAACCTACTCAGACCTAACAGTCATCACTTTAAATAAGAATTGACATAGTTGTTTTTTGTTTCTTTTCTGGACACACAAATATACAGAGACAAACATGATGAATGGTGGACCAAAATGGACTATGGCAACACTTTACAGAGAACGCCCAGGCCGTCAGCCACTTGGTGTCACTCTGAAGAAGAGCCTATAAAGCTGACATGCTGACGGATAACTCTTTTTAACATCAGCCACACACCCTGGCTCTCTCTCCTTACTGTATTAAAAAGCCCATTCTCACTGGTCATTTGATTCAATCTTATCTTTACAATACTCTACTAGGGCAAAGTGCACTGGAAACGAGTGGAAATGTCTGGTTATTTGTTTCAATAATACGAAGATTTTAAGCCTTTTAAGCTTAAACATACATTGCAGACATTTTCTTGAGTTCCATACGGAACACACACGTCTTTATTTGTATGTATAAGTTCACTTCCTTCTCTTAAACTCAAGTGTTTTAGAGCAGCAGGTCTTAGACAGAGTGCAGATGTGCCGATCACATTTCACAGCTGGATGCACTTAAACCTACCCTTGAGTTTCTTTATTTAACACGTGTACACACACACACACACACACACAGTCTGCTTTAGATGGCCACGCGTGGCTGTGAACTTTCCCATAACAATCCCATTAAAGCTCACAAGATACGATCCTACATACGTGGTACCACACTCGACATAAAGGAGGAAACACAAGACGTATTGATGTCATGGATGTGGGACATTAATAGGCATCCTGAATCAAACTGCAAACTGAACTCTACTTCTGTAGACAAAGTACACTCAAGAGACAAAAAAACCAGACCAACCGGTTCTTTAAAAGTCATTGAGATGTTATCGTCATGGTGACTGAGAAACCGTCTTGTGTGCCCCCAAGTGACATATTTTTCCTTTTAGGTCTAGTTTTCCTGCCTCCAGCTCTAAGCATCTGGTTTTCATTATCCTCTATACTCTGTTCCCTACCTTTCTGACAACACTTCTTTCCCCCCTACCTCCTCTACTATCGCTTCTGCCTTCCTAAAAGTCTTAAGGACTCGCGTTTTTATATAGTTTTTCGCTTTGCTCTTTCTACCATCATTCCATAACTATCACTTCCCTCCTGTGCATATTTCCTTTCCTCCGTGTGTCTACCACACACACCTAACTATACATTTTCCATCTGAAGTCTCGCCCGCTCCGTCTTTGCCTATTCCCGCCTCTGAGCTATTTCCAGGTTCCCGGAGTAGAAAAAAGGAAATTCCAGCTGCACAAATAAGTCCATTCCAAATGATCACAAGAAAGTCAAACTCAGTAAATGTAGCCATTGCTTTTACAGCTACAGTACTCAGAACTTTCTTTTCTTACCTGGCACTGATTTAAAGGTGGTCTGTGTTGTAGCTGGTCCTGGATGTCGTTTTGTAGGTTGGCTGGCAGTTGTGGTCAATATCGTCCCATTGTCCTGCGTAGTAGTAGGTGTATTGGTTGTCCCTCTGTGTGTTGTAGCATTTGGCTGTTGACTGACAGCTAAGGGGGTATGGGTAGCAGCTAGCGGCCCAGTTGTCGGTGGCTGTTGTTTGGTTGATCCAGGCACAGTATTTCTAGCTGGGAGGGATGCTGCAGAAGTACTATTAGTGTTAGTAGTAAAACTAGTAGTGGGGTCTTGACTTGGTGTGCTTCTTTTTGTAGAAGTGTTTGTGGTCAGCTCACCTAGAAAGGAAGATGAAAGAGACAGATAAAATTAGCAGACACTTTCATCCAAAATGACTTACAGTGAGTACAATTACAAGTATTAAGGAGCAGATAGGGTCCAGACATCCTACTCAAGGATGCTTAGGTAGGCCGGGCTTGTTGGGAATCGAACCCACAACCTTAGGATAGGAGTTGACCACCCTAACTATCCTGCCCCTAGTTCTTGATTGCTTGTTCTTGGCACCAACATTACTTCACCATTGTGGAGCATTATTTGGAATAGAAACGGTATCTCACCAGTTAAGACTACAGCTCCAGCTGTTGCCTGAGTCCCCACGGGTGAGACTGTGTCACTTGTCTTAGGTGGTGGGAATATGGTCACTCTATTGGCTGCTGTCAGGGCAGACAGGAAGGGCTTCTCCGTCTGAGGGACTGTCGGTGATATCTTTTCATCAGCGACTTTAGATAACCCACCATCAGCTACTGCAGTCTGCGCCTCTAGGCGAAACTGGGCCATTTCATTACCAAAAGTTGGCAAAGAAACTATTGGAAGACTTCCTGAGCCCACTTCCTGCCAGTCACTATGGTTCTCCTGAAGAGCTGGTTCCTCCTCAGGGCCACTGGCTGTGACCAGCCCGACCCCTGCTGACTCAATATCATTACTGGAAGGTTCTGTGGGCCAAGGTGGGGCCAGACCTTTTGTTGGAAGGCCTCCCTTTGCATAGGAGCCGATTAATGCTAGACTAGCCGTGTCTGTCCTGGGCCTGGAGACGGTTGACCTGGAGACGGTTGGCCTGGAGACGGTTGGCCGGGTTAGGACCGGTCCTCTGCTGAGGTTCTGGGTGGAGAGGCCAGAGATGAAGGAGGCACCAGAGGGACGGGCGACCCTTAGTCCCTGGTGCACCTCATTCAATCCCTCGTTGATCAGGTCAGCAGGAGACACATATGGAGTGACGGGCCCCTCCCTGACTTTGACAGGGACATCACTGCGCCCACGGGAAGGATAAAAGGTTGTCCATCTCTGATTGGTTGGTTGAGATGAAGGGTTGACGGGCAGGTCCAGAGCGGAGGCGGAGAGTGAGGAGGAGTTGATGATGATTTGGGCAGACGAAAGATGGAGGAAGGAGAGGAGAAGGGTGAAGCGGAAGAGGGATACAGTGGCCATGGTCTGCCTCTGAGGGGGGATGGTGTGAAGTGTCCCTCTGGCGGGCCGGCAGCTTGTCAAACCATTCTCCTGTTGACAGAGAAGACAGGCATTATATGAATTTGCTGAAATAAAATTGTTCTATTCACGATGTGTAAAAATCGAGTCAATGCGTCTCGTTATTGAAATCCCTTTGTTGCCGTCCTGTCTGTTTCATATCTCCCATAGTTTGGTTTATGTATGATTAGTGGACGAATTCATATGTAAAGCAGTAATAAACGGGGATTGTGTCTGAACTGGGGGGTGTTTATTGCAGTCCTGCTGTGCTGACTCAGAGGGCAGGTCACTGAATCTCCCAGAGGTCTTAGCTGCACAATACCAGCAGACACACAGGGTGTGGCATGGTGTATGGTTACAGAGTATTGCACAAAGGCAAGCACACATATAAGAAACATTCTAAAACTTTATATATAAACAACAACACAGCAACCTCAACAACAATACAGCAACCTCGATAACAACGTTTTTTTTTTATAAAAGCCTCTTTATTACATATTCGATACAGTATATGTTTTGCTTATGCTAGTTTAGCACACCATATAATGTATGTTTTGGATATAATGTGAGACATATACCAAACATGTATGTGGTATTAAACTGATATGCAAAACAAATAGTACAATATGCAGGAAAGGGGCCATAATCATAATGAAGAAAACAAATATACGCTGTATATACAGTACAGGCCAAAAGTTTGTAAATATATATATAAACACAAATATATGTTCAATTGAACAAATAACAAAGAGGGTGTCCAAGCTGACCATAGCAAAAGGCAAAAAGATGACAGATGGACACACAGATTCACTGACTAATGGTCTTTGCAAATGTTCTGTCAGTTTATCGTTTCTTCTTTCTGCAGCTCTGTGTTCCTAATGGTGGGCCAAGAACAGTTCTGGTTCCTTTTCAGTTGCCTTCGCACCAGAGTTGCTAGAAGCCGACAGCTGTAACGATGAGTGATGGTGAAGCCTGGAAGCCCACAGGGAGGCAGACGGGCCCGCAGGCCCGGCAGGATTACACAACACTATACACTCCTGCAGCAAAACAGTCCCATCACACTCAACATGTATGTTTTTCACATTATCAACACCAGTGTTCTACAACTACCGCAGCCTCTGACTCAAACAAGCCTTGCCCCCTTGCGTCTGTCTGTGAATCAGCAGAGTATCCCTGGGGATCCAGATCAGCTCCTCAGAACAAAACTTCGTCCTGAAACGTGAAAATGCGAAACGCAGAGAAGAACATCTGGGAAAAGTCATTCTCCTGCAACTTGTGACTCATCTGGGCTCATTTAAAACCACAAGGCCACGATACCTAGAGAAGCTGCTGTCAAACTGTGGGTTGGGACAGGCAGCGGGATCGCAATATGCTTTTATGGGAGTTGTGAAATGAAATGAAAGCATCACAAATCTTTTTTATATTAGTTACAGTATAATCTATGATATATTTCTGATTGTTTAAACTGTATATTTGTATGCTTTTATATGACCCCCTTTATGTGCACACAAGGAGGGTTGCAAGCAAAAAAACAACTTTAGGAGTCACAGGTCAAAGGTTTTGAGAACCATTGGCCTAATGTACCCCATGGGTAACAACTTTTCAGGGTCAACGAAAACTACTACTACACGAGGTGCTGGTTTGACTGACGTATATGGAGAGAATTGTGAGTGTGCACTCAAGGGAGTGGTCATTGCTGAGAGCAACATACAATTAATGAGAACAGCTTCTTTAACAATATTTATAATTTGTTCTCATATCTCTCGGTTTGTTTTCCTTTTCCCCAATGAACAGCTGAGAAAAGGCCAAGTAAGGGGTTCTATGCATCAATCTTCAGACACTTGCAGTAGCCTCAGTGTTTATTTTTCCTCCTTGTCCTGACCATCAGTTCTCTACACTTGAGTTGGTGAATTATCTGATTAATCCCTGATTTTCCCTTCCCTTTCCCCCCTGATTCACGCAGTGTTATTGCAGAACAGCCGTATTTTACATTCACGGTCAGGCCCTGTGAGTGTCCAGATACATAAATAGCCTAAGCAGAAACCGAGGAGTATACGGTGAATAAACGCACAGATACACGTGAGGAATCATCTCTCTTGTTGAAGCAGAGGAGAAGGGGAATGAGAAAAAAAGGGAGCTTTTTGATATAATGAAGCGGACAGCACAAGGAGAGAGGGAAGAGGTGAAACTGAAAACTAAAAATGCTTGTAACTGCATCTTCAACCCAAATTATTCGACCTCTTAACCGATAGTTGCATAGTCTCTGTAACCTCAGCACCCACTCCAACCTTATCTCAAGCCTGTGTATTTGTGTGCACAGGTGTCTGTGTGTATGTGTGTGTGGGTGTGAGAAGATAGTGAAGATTATCTTGGGACTCCAAAATGGGACTCCATTTGGACAAATAAGCTTTAGTGAAAACACCCCGCTGCTGTATTTGGAATGACTCTCAGGTCAACTTTCAAGCTCACACACACATATTGTGTTTCAAAAAGAGACATCTGAAATGACATCGGAAATATAAAATACAACATTATTTCCATAAGGCCAATCCAAATGAAATTTCAACTATAAAGTCTTTAATGTTAGATGTAAAATTTCATGAAAATGTTAAATGTCCTACTCTCTCATGGTTAGAGAAGATGTGTTCTGAATCTCATGAGAAATAGCAGATGTGAGTTTGTACCATGTTGTGCCCCTAGGGGTAGAGGGACACATCATTCTGTGTTCCATTTGCATTTGTGTGCGGAGCAGATGTCGTCACCCTTACTTTCACAAAAAGTCCTTTATCCAGAGCAGGAAATGCCCAAGGATAATATCCAATACTACATCGTCTACAACATTCTGACGATTACTAACTCCTTGCCTGCTGTATAGACCTGTTATACAACCGCATGACTCACTACGCTGCAGCTGTTACTAAATTGGTAATCATTGCTGTGTGCTATATAATATGACTAGCTAAATCTTAATTATGTTCTTAGATATTAAAGAAGGGTAACAGGAATAGGTTTGGTAGAGGTTGGTCTGGTTTGTGCAAACATTCTGTTTTGGCCATATTCCACTAGCAGCCTGAAATTTCCGTTAATTTGTAGTGAATATTTCCAGGGACAGGCACAAGCAAACTAACCCGAGATGTACTGTATGTGTATGCATCTGTGTTTGCAAACCCACACACTGATGTGCTTGTCTGCACTAAAGTAGTTTCAACTACTTACTTAACTGTGTGACTGTTAACTAGTTAACTAGAAAGTATCAAGGTTGCCCTCTAAGAAACAGGATTAAAGGGACAGTTTATAGGTCAGAGCAAGGCTCAGCAGAGTAGGACAATAAATGAACAGAATGTGGATGAGACCAATAACAAGACAGAAAACAAAAAACAAAAAACAAAAAACAAAATCACTACAAATAGACACCACAATTCAAATCGCAAGGTTGTGAGCCAAGTCTAAGCAGAGAGGGATGTGGCTTCCGCAGCGACAGCAAGGATAGAGTGACCCAGAAGGGAACGATGGAAAGATAGGAAGAATAAGGAGACAGAGAGGGACTGAAATAGACCGGCGGAACAGGGTGTCATAGCTGAGCACTGCACAGCTCCACAGTCAGTACAGCAGTTGGGCAATACTTCATTCCCCTCAACGGACCACAGACGTAGAACTGTGCACCCTGTAGGTGGAGAGGTGCGACCAGGAGGCAGTCTGTGCATGTGTAGTCTTTATGTGAGAGAGAGTGAAGGCAAGAGAGTGAGCATGTGTGGTTATGTTGGTGAGTGTAGTAGGCGTGCCGGTTTGACCGTTGAAAATTCCACACCTTTTAAAAACAACACATACTACTATATACCCACACCCCAATATTCAACCGCTTATTTATTCGATAGACAAGTTGTTTGATTATATTTACTACATTATTAAAATCAATTGAGAAATGTGCTATTCTCTCCAAATTCAATAATTTCTACAATTAGGTCATTTAGTAGATGCTTAAAAACAACTTACAATTACATGGAGCAGATAGGGGTCAGGCTTCTTGCTCAAGGATGCTTGTAGGTAGGCCAACTCTGGGGTTTGAACCCACAACCTTCTGACTTGAATTCCAACACCTAGACCACTGGACTATCCTGCCTAGATAAGGTGGAGAACTAGTAAGTAAGTGCAGCGAGACCACCAAACTGTTAATTTGGTGGAGTAAAGCTATGTCCTTAGATCAAACCAAGGCTCATCTTCAGTGGCACTGCCCAACCCCGGGTGGAACAACCGACCACACAGGAAGGTCATGTCATGTGAAGACGCCAGGCTCCAAACACGGATGTTTTTGAAACAACATCTTTGACTAATACAGACCTGAGGTCAAAGGCCAAAGGTCGGCTTTAGAGTGTGAGGTGTTTTTTTAACTACGCATTGGCTCCAGCACACACAGACAGAAATCTTAGCACCAGGTTGAAACACAGGTCACCCACTCAACATACTGTATGACACAATGAAAAAAGATCAAAAAGAATATCAAGTGTAAAGTTTACACTGCCTATGCAAATATTCACATACAGATTCAAATGTGTCACTCTGCATACTCCATTCTCCATGTGTTACCCATTGTCTATTACGTAAGGTCTAAGGACTGAAACTGCTATTAGACCACAAGCAGTGATTAAACAATTTAGTGAAAGAGCATAAAACTTAACTCCAGCCTCACTTGATAGTGGGAAAGCCCTTATTCAACTTTATTGAACCAAGACTGTTACATTTTAACTGCTGAATAACAAAATAAATGTGGGAAGCTCTTCAAAGAACATTTATGTTGCTCTTTTATATTTCAAGTCTGTTATGCCGGGGAGTTTATGTCTACTGTTCACTTCAACAGACCTTTTTCACAGTGACCTGGAAGTCCTACAGATGAGAGGCAAACTTTCTTCGTGTCTAGCCTGTAAAGAGAGAAAATCTCAATTCACACAATTTGTACCTCTGAGTTTATTTGTCTAATTAGACAGACTGTAGACTCTTAAGTTAGTTGAAGTTATAATGCAAAAATTGCATATACCAAAAGAGACGTGTATGCAGTGTGTGTACACAGCCCCACATCTGTGGACAGGTCTAATCAGCCACATTAACACAAAATATCTGTGTGGACCAGGACTTCAACAATTCATTGTGACAATTTTTTTGATAATACTTTTTAAAGAAGAACTTAATTCTGAAACAAGAGAGCAAGAGAGCCATGTACGGGGGATGGCAAATTCTCATAAATATATCGTAACACGATGCACACGTGCCAGTGTTTGAAGAAGCAATATATATAGACTCATAGGCTACAAACGTGTGAAGAACATGTTGCTCTTTCATAGAAGTAGTAGGCCTACACTATACACCACAATATTAGTTTCTGTGAATAATTGATAGGATCATGGGTTTGTCACTGAGGACAGGCTTAGACACAAGAAAATGCATTGTAAGGTGAGTAGAGTGGCCTACTGAAGCCTGTCGTATCCTATGTCTTATTCACACCGTTGGTAAAGGAGCTTCAGGTTTTCGGCCAATTTCTCACCAGTGGTAACAGATAATGCAGCAGAAACTCTCACATATTCTCACGACGCAAAGCAATTTAAATATAACAAGCCGAAAGGCAGCACAACGAAACATATTATAACTATAAATGTTGAGGTCATGTGATGAATAAATAAGCTAATAAAGCGCACTCAAAGGGCTATTCAAGAGCGCAGGTAGAGCCTACGTCAAGCGTGGATCTTTGCCCAAAGTATATCGCCGCATAGCACCCACTCTATCCTCCACAACAACCTACTGTACCTGCGTATGGCGTCCTCTGCGTCAGAATAAGGGCATATGTCCGTGATTTGTCCGGTCCAGATTCCCTGCCAAGCTTCAACCTCTTATGTAGGTCCTACCGCAAAACCTAATAATTCATACAGTTCTCTACCGACAATAAATAGTTGCTTGCCCTCCACTTCCACTGGCAGTTCTCTCCAAACCAGGAGCTAGTGAGAAGACGCAAGCCCCTTCCGATTGCTCCATCTCTCTATCCCTCCCTCCCACACTTATTTCTTCTCACATGCGGCCGAACCGAAAACACGATTTGCCTGCTGCCTGACACGTACTATTACACAACGTTGGCCGTGCTCGTAGACGTATCTTAATATATATATCTTAAACTATAAGTTAAACAGAAAGCTACGAGGCTGCTCCTTTTTGTAAAATGTCATTTCCATTGACATCACCAGAGGACACCCTCCCTAGCTCTCTCATTTGCGAAACAGCTATGACAGTTGCAGT
This sequence comes from Percopsis omiscomaycus, assembly GCA_027575585.1. Taxonomy (NCBI): domain Eukaryota; kingdom Metazoa; phylum Chordata; class Actinopteri; order Percopsiformes; family Percopsidae; genus Percopsis; species Percopsis omiscomaycus. Next base: position 15,077 of record JAODLI010003858.1, on the reverse strand, counting down.
GCAGGTGAGGGTAGCCTATCATTCGTCAACCACACAAATGGAGAAAAACAAAAAGGCAGCCTACATTGCGCTATTAACTGCCCTTTGTTTTGACATTGTCATAAAGTGAAATTGTTTTTAGCCATGAACCATTTCTTGGCAGAATGGAAATAGCCTACCGAAGATTATCTGTGGGAGAACACGTATAAAACAGTGTTCATGGGTGAATTTCTATTCTGCTCAATCCCATTGAGACGTTACCATTACCAACAAGCCTGAGGCAAGGCAGTGTGCTTTCTGCTTTGTTAGAACCTGCACCCTGGCTCAGTGCCACCCAATCGCATTTCTCCGAAATGTAAACATTTAGAACGCACTCAGATGACTTAACCTGTGCTGCTCGTTGCAACCTTCCCATCACCTACATATATTGGTACATTGTGCTACAACTTTTCAAAAAGCGTGCCTCTGCCTGGCAGTCACTGTTTATAATAGACAATGGACATGTAAACAATTCTGTTGAAATAGAACACTATATATTTATAATGTTGTTGGCAGAAGTTTTCCATTCTCATTAGTTGGACATAGCCTACTGTACCACACAAGATGCATAACACCAAATGAAGTAGAAAAACTAAGGGACGCCTGTGTAATCTGTTTGCTTACCTGCACATGTCACAGTCTCATTAATTTACACACATTATACTCACATTATTAACTTTGTGTTTCACATTAGATTGTTTGCAGGGCTACACCAGTTAAGACTAAAATACACCACACAGCTCAGAGGATTTCCCTAATACCATTACATTACTACTGAGCCAGCAGGAGAGACACTGAAAGGTTTAGACAGTAGAACACCTTAGGATGGCAAACACATTGCTGTGGATAGATTAATTCTAATAACTAAAGACAGAGAAAAAGTCATGGTTAAGCAAATTTAAACACACCCACCAATTAGAAAATATGAGGAAATGTTGACCACAAAGATGTCCTACATACAATACATTATTTCTGCTTATGTTTATATAAAACAGCAATATGGTATAGCATATGCACATTATAGTAAATATGTTATGTGTTATGTTATTTAATATGCATGAAATGGGCCATAATTGGGTAAAAAAACATACACAAACACTATATGGTTACAAATTGTACAGTTTACAACATATTTGTAAATTGGTATTATACGTGCAATGTTTATAGTATTAACACGATTACTGTAAACTCAGATGAACAATAAGACCCCCATGTGTAGTGCTCACGTCCTCACACCTGTAATAGAGGACAAGTTTATAAGTGTTTGGGGAAGGAAGGAGGGGTCTCTAGGGACAGAGGGGAGTATAATAGACATGATCCAGAGGAGAAGAGGATGAATGGTGATGAATTAGGTTAATCTTCTCTAATCTCATTTTGTATACAACAGCATTACATGTTAGCATTACATTACAGCATTACATACAGTATATGCGTCTGTGGTCCAGACACAAGCAATGCAGGTATGCTTTCCATGGACAATGCTGATTTAGATGTATTTGTTGAATTACATTTCAAAAATTGACAAATAACAAATGATTGGCAACTGACAAAACTGCTAAATGTAGGCTATACAAACATGCCGTTCTCCAAATCTACATTCTGACCTAACCTGCAATTGTTTATATAGCATATCAAACACATTCCACTAAATAATAATTGATTCTAATAGGGGTACTGACATTTAACACTGCTAGAAGGAAGTGTTTCATGTCCCAAGTCTGGAGACTTGGAACATCAATAACAGCTAGCGAAGGAGGATACACTTGTATGTTCCATACTCATCAGGTGGTGGGTAGTACTGTATTTATTTTCCTCTTTCATTAAGCACATCCAAGGTCTTCCTCATGTTAATGTACGAACTTTCAAAGACGATTCTTCAGTTTCATCCAATCTTGGAGGAATCTACACCATCTCTATTTATCCATCTTATGCACTGTAACAGATCCTACTGTATGATTCAAAAATCCTAAATAAAGGACCAACAAATTATGCCTTTACCAAATGGGCTGTGTACACACACGCTCCAGATGCATATGTTTTCCCACCATTCCTTCATAACTGTACTAAACCAACCGTTACACTGCCCCTCAGAAAGGGGCAAACATCTGGACAGTACATACTGTATAGACCTCTTTGTGTTGTGACCATAGACTGAGACTCTCCATAGCGCCCCTGGTGACTCAATGGAGTAACAGAGCTTCTTAGATTAACTGGTCACTGAGAGAGACATCCTTTCAACAAAAAATCCCAAGGGCAAGCTGGAGCCTCCTCTTAATGTAGCCTAACCCACGAGTCACTCTGCTTCCGCATTGGTCTTTGTGTGCAGCAATATATGCCTGAAAAGGGATGCAGCTGGGTTTGTTCCTTTCAACTTTATCCTCCAGCACACATTCTCTTTCTTTCTTTTCCGTTGTTTACCTCTATTTTTATCTGCCTGTCATACTATCCCCCCCGAGACTGGGCCCCAGCTTCTGTCCAACCCAAATAGAGCGGAGATGAAAGCTGACTCATAATTTCATTAACACACATGGCTGCACGCACTCCCACAGATAAACAACCTCCGTGGATGGATCTCTCTCTCTCTCTTTCTCACACACACACACACACACACACACACACACACACAATGCACCTGCTCACAAACAGTTGTATAACAGTTACTGTACATGTCTGATATAGGGCCAGTCTCAAAATGTATATTATGTCACCATTTTGTACACAGATTTACAACCAGTCTGAACCCAATATGGAATAATATTCCATTTCCAAAAATAAAATGAAACATGATTCAACCTCACGACATGTTGCCACAAATGACTGTCAAACTAGCCTTTAGCAATGTGGTCATACCTGCTATAATAAGATTAGCTGACACAGACCAACTAATACCTATAGATAAATGTACAGATACCCCCGACACTCAACAGCTGTGTGAAATGTTCTGTGCCATTCAAAAGACACAAAACTTACTATAATGTTCTCCCAACCAAGAAAATCTGAGATGCTATTTACTTCTGACAATAGCATATTTGTAATATTTGAATTGTAATGTTGCCCAATTGCCCAATGTTAAAAGTAGTCTTCAAAGATTTAGCGTCATCTAGGGGCCGATTCTGGTATTTTTAACTGTGTAGTAAAGTGTAGCCCTGTGCAGTAAAAGTAACAGTAGAGCCAGCATGACAGGAAGTAGATTTAATGAAACCTTATGAAAGAATAACGAGACAAATATGGATGTCTTGTGCTTTAAAACGGTACAATAAAATTTTTGTAATGTGATGAATTGTGAATGCCAGTGTTCATGTAAGTTCCCTTATAATGACAAACAATGATTCATGACTGCTTCACAGCACACACAAACATAAAAAGATAGTATAAATTTACGTCTTCCCCATTTTGTACAATACCAGATTATATTTTAACCAGATTGCATCTCGAGGACTTTGTGACTATGTGATAATAAATGCTCTCAAGTTACTCCGGTTTGTTAGTGTTTTAAGAGATTAATATTTATGGTTTCATTTAAAAATTATACCTATATACACTGTATATACCTTAAATTAAATGATCTGACTAAACAAACTAAAGTAACTTGAGAATACATGCCACCATTTGAGACAGCAACCAGCTTTGCAGGTAGGTTAAATGGAGGATGAAAACAAATGATTTCTGGTCTAGCACATACAGCAAACAAAGAAGGGATTAATTCATTGAAAATGTCACCCAGGCAATTCATAATTTGCAAGTTTGAGAAAAGTTCAATATCCTTTCAAGACTGTTGACTTCACGCCATCCCCTCATCTTTTACAGACATAGGAACTTTTCTGCAACACGTTAACCGAGATTTTACACTTTTCACAGTTACATCTTCTATTTTAATCTTGGCCTTCTTATTGACTGGTCTCTTTTCCTCCTGGTGTTCCTCTGCGTTTACCAACGTCACTTCTTTCAGGTTCTGGAACTTCTTTAGGTCAGCACAGAATAACACCTAAGTAAAAGGAGAGTCAGGGGTTGATTATAGTAAAGGCAGTATTGACTTATACAATATAATAATGTAATGCAATCTGACCAACAAATCTTGATATGCAACACTTACTGAGTGTGCCCAGCCGGCATACGGACCCCATAGCTTTCTGAAAAAATCCCCTGTGCGGAAATATAACAATAGTATTGTGTCAAGTATAATGTCAAAGATTGCTAAATTTGGAAATCTAGTTAACAGTGAAATGAATGAAGCCTAACCAATGTCTCTGTGGACTTTGTCCGTGAGGCTCTTCTGTCCATTGCCAGCAGTACATTTGTAGTCTCGTTTAGCAATCTGCCATACATGCGTGTCCACGGGCACGGCGTCTGCCTTATCCAGGGACATCAGGCACACACAGTTTGCTACCTAAAGTGAAAGTGAAACAGACTCGCTCAGGCACTTTATGGACTACCTCAAAGTCAGAAAGTCATAAAATAACCTCTATTACATAGAGTTCTAAAGTTATAACCCAGATAGATTTTTTTTAAACCCTCTTTGGATCATCGTTGTTTCTTAGCCTCACATCATTTCTGTCTAGTGTGACAGTCAATACTATCGGTATACCTTCATGCCCACACCAGGGAGAGTGCAAAGGGCGTCACAGGCCTGAAGATATGAGACCCTCCGTAGACCATGAAGCCATTGGGGCCCATGGGTGTCCAGGATCTGCTTGGCACTTTGCTGCAGGAACCTTGCCCTGTATCCAAAACCCAGGTCTCTCAAACATGCCTCGACCCCGCTGTCTGATGATTATGATTACATATCGTATGTAACAAACATACAACAGGCTAGCCTCCTATGAATATCCTAAAGTACTTTAACAAACAGTTAATATGCAATTCAAAGATTTAGTCATATATTATATCATACTGTGTATATGTACAGTATATTGATGCTAAATGATTGCGGTAAGTTGTGTTAATATCATTACTAAAAGTGAAGCAGCATGTGAAAGACAAAAAAGAAAGTGCAGGTGTATAGCCAAAAAACCTGTACCTGCGAGGGCGGACAGGGAGGGAAAGTCATAGTAGCTGGTTTGATCCAGCTGGCACAGTGGGGTGCCTAGAGATTGGCATAGCCTCTCCACCATGCCATGGATACGAGAGATGTGGTTGTTTGACGTGCAAATAAAGGAAAACAGACACTCAGTGGGGTCCTGGCGCAGCATTCTCACACCTGAGAACACACGGGAAAATAACACCCTGTCCGTCAGACACATTCTACAAATCACATTAACACAAACAATATTTGACAATTCTATGCATCCAATTAGCACATAATTCACACACCAGTGAAGATCTTGGCAATATCCTTAAAGTGGGTATCTGCAGCTCCCCATTCAGTGTACAGATCCCCCAGCTTTACATTCAACTGAAAGTAATCTCTCAGCATCTCCTCGGACTCTGTGTCTTGCTCAGGTTTAATAGCCACCGGCAATTCCTCCTCTTCTTCCTTCAAAGTCACATTAAATCTCTTCTCTAACTTCTTTAAGTCCTGGAGTGATGAAGGGGCTCTCCTCTTTCGGCCACCCCCCTCTTTTTGTCCATCTTGCTTATTGTAGACATGGTACCAAAGAGTGTCATCGGTTTGGGTCAGAGTCCATACGCGTCCTCCCATGACCCCAGTCCAGTGGCCTTCGCCAGTCTCTCTCCATCTGAGAAAAGAGATGTATTAAAGACTGGGAGAGGTCATAGCCTAATACCTGTAGCCAAGGGCTAGGAGTGTGTATGCTACTATGAATCAAAGCCCACCCCATCCACTAAAATATTAGCTAGCTATAGGCTGATTCAACGGTAGCTACGTTACAACGTTATGGCCCAAGTATACTTTCCGTGTCCGCGGACAGTGCGCATGACGTAAATTTAGTTATGCGCACAGTCTGTCCGCCAAAAAATGTGTCCATAACCATGGATGTATAAGTGTGGTCCATACGGACTTGTGCGCATTGACAAATTTCACTCGGACATGTCTTGTCATAAACACGTACACATGAAAAAAATATAAACCGGACGTTATATTAAGCGCTCTCCTCTCCATTGCCGCACACTATAAGGAAAACGCTTAACGTAATTTCATGTTCCAAGACAGCGTTCAATGATCACAAAAAAAATCGAAAAATGGGCTTACATTCAGAAAATCATATTAGCCTACAACATCACTTGAGTTATATCCAACTTCATAAACAGGCACATTACGTCATTGCCATTGGAACATTAAATCACGTTAAGCTGTTCCTTATAATAGGCATCAATTAAGAGCAAAACGCGTAATGTAAGACCTTCCATAGAATTTCGTTTGATTTTTTCAGAGATGTCCGAGAGAAATTTCTTGATCATCGATTGTTGTTTTGGAACATTAAGCCACATTAAGCATTTTATTTTAGCTTATACTAAATGTATGTAAATCTCAGCCAATCGCAAACCATTACGTGCCATTCAAAACGAATTTATTGATTTAATGGTATCCATTGTTTATTTTAATAAAGTTTGCTTTATATTATTAGTAAGATTATCTACCCATCCCATGAACCTACCGGAATGTTTGGCCACAGCCAAGAGTCAGGTCCAACCTCAGCTCTGATCTGTTACAGGCAAGGGAACTCCACGATTTTGTCGCTGCAGAAACGACTGCGTGCTTCGCCATGGTTGTAGATATCTATCGTTTGTCTCAAGAAGAATGTTACTGCAAAAACGCCGCCATTGACTTGTTACACAGTGACGTTAAAGAACCGCAAAGTCACACTTAAGTATGCCCTAATATAAACAATGGCCTATATAATCACTATTTATTCTAATGTGAACATACTTGATATTGTAGCAACTTCTGTTTACAACTTGGACGTGGGGAGGGATTATTGGAGGGGGTGAATAAAAATATTTCCGGGGTTAAATGATGCCTTCAAATTCTAGTCGTAAGAGCCTACTTTCGAGTTCCAAAATCGACTTGTCACGAATTCTAGCCCGTGGCCGGAAATCTAGCACAAAACAGCTTTAAAAAATGGACATGTCTGATTTTTACCATAAAAACTTTTCTCAAAACAATGAAATAGAACAAAGCGGTTTTGGGAGACAGATTGCAGGTGTAGCATTTAGTCTTTAGTATAAAATAAGCACAATTAATTGCCTCGTGCCATCCCACCCTCTACGCTACAACGCAGCAACTTGGGTATCATAGAAGAAATTTACTTTCCCACTAGTAATTACTTTGTTTGACCTTGTGTGTCTGGAAGTTGTATTATCCGACATTTCCGATAGCACATGAAGGCCACATTAGAGTAGGCATTACAAATATTGCGACTGGCTTTAAGATTTAAGAAGTATATGTCAAAATATATTACTTTTAGCCTTTTATAATAATATATAAATAATTCAAAAATAGATAGAGAATATATTTACTATATACCATACATTTAGATTTGATGATGAAACATTACTCATATTTTAGTAGTTCCTCCCCACCCGATGCCCCAAAGTCAGTGATTGGCTCCCTTACCAACAGTAGGCGGGTGACTCTAATCAATCCCGTATACGATTGGTAGCTAGTAAAGAAAACAAAAATCATTGGTTTACATTTTACACCTCGTGTGTCAGTGCAGAAAGCCAGACCGCCTACTTCCATTGCCTTCTATAGACTTTTTTTTGGCGTGTACCACTCCGGTGCAGTGTAGCCCATGCATGTTCTGAAAAATGGCGGATACGTTGACACTTTTCACTTCCATTGGGCTCAGCGAGCAAAAAGCGAAAGAAACATTGAAAAACGAAGGGCTGAGCTCTATTCTTAAGGATGCTATAGCACAGGTATGGCATAAATAAGGATAAGTTCTTAAGTCATGAAATGCTACTGGACAATGCCAATGGACATTACATTCTTCTATTCAATTAGCCGCGATAGTTTTCTAACAAGCTATGATTTCCAAACCATCTAGGTTCCCGACTATTACATACGTTTTAACACAGACAGTTCTCAGCACTATATTAAGGAGAAGTTTTATTGTTGACCACTCTTTCTAACTGCATTATCTTATTAGGCTCAGAGTATCCATGGTGCTTCAGGGATTGACAAAGCCATAGGCACATTGCTGTATAACTTGGCTTCTCGGCTCAAAGACACCAAACGCCTGGGATTCCTAACAGACTTTATTGCCAGTCGTAAGATATCCACAGAACTACAGCTGGCAGGTAAATGCCCTTTGGTATAGTAAAACTTGATTGATCATAGCAACGAATACCCAAAAGCTGATTGAAATGTATTGTGTTGTGATGCAACATTGCTCTTTTTTGACATCTTGTGACTTTCCACATTGAATAACAACTAGCAAAGCTAGCTAAGCACACCTTAGCTATAGTTGACATTATAGCAGACTGATTCATTCCCCTCTTACACATACTTCCATGGTTGCGTTCACTTTCTCTTACACATGCACGCAAATGCTTTAGCTGCTTTGGACTTTGTGAAGAGCCATCCTCAAGACCCCATCAACCAGAAGGAATTTGATGAAGCGTGTGGGGTTGGTGTTGTCATTACACCAGAGCAGATAGAGGATGCTGTAAGTAGACCTACATGAGATAACAGTTTCTCAGGGGAATGCTTATTGTAACAGCTTGTGTTCAATGGGTGTGGTCATCATAATAATAGGGGGGTGTTTTCAGGTTGAATCAGTGATAAAGAAACACAAGGAGCCACTCTTAGCGGAGAGGTACCGCTTTAACATGGGGCTGCTCATGGGTAGGAGCTTTACTTTGAAAATGACTTATAAATTTGTGAGTATATTACTAAATGGGGGGGAAGTGACTAATAAGTAATTTGTGTGCCGCTTTCCAGGAGAGGCACGCAATGCTCTGAAGTGGGCTGATGGGAAGATCATCAAAAATGAAGTGGATGTGCAGGTGGGTTTCTAAGAAGGAACTGTCAGCATTGAAATCCCAATTCACTGCTATGTTTGGGGCGGTTGTCACCACATTCTAATCCCGCCTTTGTGTTCACAGGTTCTACACCTCTTGGGCCCTAAGACAGAAGCTGACCTAGAGAAGAAGCCTAAGGCAATGCAGCACACTTTTTAATCACTGCGAGTTTAGATTCTGTCTATTTAATCTGTGAGTAAGGTATAATATATATATTCTTCATTGTACAGCCTCAGAAGGCCAAAGCCCCTGAGAATGACGTGAAGGTGAAGAAAGAAGAGGTGTCTGTAAATGGTACAACACAGTTCACAGCTGACTGACTATGGACACAAGTCTATGTGAGGTGCAGTGTATTTTATATGGTGCGTTTTTGTTATTAGAAATGAAGTCTTTAATGGAACAGCTAAGAGGAGAGGCTTTAAAGTTCCACAAACCAGGTGAGATTAAATAGTCTTATTGTAACGGTGTTATTACTCTATATAAGAAATTCCTTTCCTTACACTTTTGCAGCTGCAATTGATTTCCTCTAATTGAGCTTTCAACACTCTTCATTATAGGAGAGAACTATAAGACTGAGGGCTATGTAGTTACACCCAACACAATGAGCTTGCTTAAAAAGCACCTGGAAATCACCGGTGGACAGGTAAAAAATCAGTAATTAATTACTTTTAAATAAAAATTTCGGAAAGGAATAATTATGACTAGCTCTATGTCTCTTTCATTACCTTAAGGTACGCACTCGTTTTCCCCCTGAGCCTAACGGTATCCTTCACATTGGACACGCCAAAGCCATCAACTTCAACTTTGGTTATGCAAAGGTACTATTCCTTTTAGCCTTCTGTCACTGCAAGACATGGGTTGTTAATACTGCTCTGTTCATCTATGTATCTCTGTGCAAAGCTTCCCTGTGATGCTCTCTGATGCTTTCAACTCCACCTGCAGGCCAACAATGGTATTTGTTTCCTGAGGTATGATGACACGAACCCAGAGAAGGAAGAGGAGAAGTACTTCACGGCCATCAAGGACATGGTGGAGTGGCTCGGTGAGTCTGAGCCATGCGTTTGTGATCTCACCTGTCAGCAATATAGGCATTGCAGGATCTTACTCTTAAGACTACTCTGTTTACTATGACTCACAGGCTACGAACCTTATACCGTCACCCATGCATCAGACAACTTCCAACAGCTGTACGACCTTGCTTTGGACCTTATTCGCAGGTGTGTGGGGTAAATGGGTCATGGGGGACAAGGTTCGTTTTTCCAATTACGTCTGAGCAAATGTGAAGGCAACATCCATTGGTATGATTATTTTGACTGCTCAAAGTAATCTTGTCCCTCAGAACATAGCATCACAGTGTAAACAAGTGTTAGACGGTGAATTGGCGTGCTAATCTGACGTGTTTTACTTGGCGCTGCAAGCTTTCACCTTGGACATGCGTGATTAGTACTTTGTGGTTCCTATACCTATTTCTTTTCACCTCTCGTTGCACGCTTTAAAGTTATTTCCAAATGTTCCTTTAGAGGCCATGCTTATGTGTGCCACCAGAAGACAGAGGAACTGAAGGGCCATAACCCACCACCATCACCATGGCGAGAACGTCCCATAGAGGAGTCACTGGTGCTGTTTGAGAGAATGAAGAAGGGCCTGTTTGCTGAAGGAGAGGCCACACTCAGGATGAAGATGGTCATGGAGGATGGAAAGATGGATCCAGTGGCTTACAGAATCAAATACACACCGCATCATCGGACAGGAGATAAATGGTATGAAGACTAGTTTTTACGTGTGCAACCAAGTAGTGTTTTGGAGATAAAATATCTTTGTTCCACCTTTTTGGTCCTCCCAGGTGTATGTACCCAACGTACGACTACACCCACTGTCTGTGTGACTCCATTGAGAATATCACACACTCGCTCTGTACCAAAGAGTTCCAGGCAAGGTAAACTGTGACCCGAGTTGCATTGGGCTTTAAATTCTATAGAAGTTTATGACGGTGTGGTTGCTCCATTTTCATTACACAATTATTTGGTCTCTCTACCTTTTTTATAGGCGGTCATCATATTTCTGGCTTTGCAATGCTCTGGATGTGTACTGCCCTGTGCAGTGGGAATATGGACGCTTGAACCTCACATACACTGTTGTGTCTAAGAGGAAAATCATCAAATTGGTAGAGACTGGAGTTGTCAGGTAAGATTGTTTTTATTGTTATTTTAGACAAACTGTTTACACAAATGCACCCAGGCCTGTAGGGTACTCGGTGGGGTACAGATAACATCCTATTATTACATCCTAAGTATTGCTTCACTGCTGTTATTTGTAGCTGTTAATTATTTAGAACATTAAGCCTATCATCTGTTAACAGTAAAGACAAACAAATCTGTAACGATACTGAAGATAGAAAGGGAGTAACATAAAAATGTGTTTCATTGTACATTATGTCAATCCACAGCAAAAGGATACAATTACAATTAGGTAATATCATTTAGTAGACGCTTTTATCCAAAGCAACTTACATGGTGCTTGCTCAAGGATGCTTACAGATAGGCCAAGTCTGGGGCTCGAACCCAAAAACTTCTGGTTGGGAGTCCAACCGCTAGACTATCCTGCCCCCATATATATTAATTAATTAATATAATAGAAACACAACAAACACATATCCAACAACTGTGTAGACCCTATTTGAGGATTTGTGTATAGGTGACAAACGAATGCATTTACAACCATGGTAATGTACTAGATTAGGTATGGTTCAATGTTTCTGCTTCTCTTTGTAACCTCGGCAGAGTTACACTACTATTAAATGTTCACTACATAGAATTCACAGTGACATTGATTGTGTTACGATGATCCTTTTGCAGAGACTGGGACGATCCCCGCCTTTTCACATTGACTGCACTGAGGAGAAGAGGTTTTCCATCAGAGGCCATTAACAACTTTTGTGCCAGGGTATGGAGACTGGATGGATAACCAACATCACATATACAGTACTGTGCAAAGGTTTTAGGCAGTTAGTTCTCCAAAATGTTTGGAACTACCTATCTGCCGAGTTCCTTTTTTTTTTTATTTTAAAATTTTTTAAGAAAAAAATCAAAAACTGTGCAAGTTGTTTTGAGGGCAAAGGGTGGTCACACCAAATATTGATTTGATTTAGATTTTTCTTCTGTTCCCTCACTTTGCATTTTGTTGCAAATAATTAACATGTCTATTTTTAAGCATTCTTAATTTACAGCATTTATCTCACTGGCCTAAAACTTTTGCATAGTGATATAAGTGATAGGAAAGGGAATTGCGTTCCAGTCCTCTCATATCTGACTTTGACAGGTGGGAGTAACGGTTGCCCAGGTGACAATGGAGCCACACCTTCTGGAGGCATGCGTGAGAGATGTGCTAAATGAGACAGCGCCTCGAGCTATGGCTGTCCTTGAGCCCCTCAAAGTTACCATCACAAACTTCCCTGAGAAGTCCAAGGTTGGTAAGCACTGGTGGGGAGGAAGGATGTTAGAAAAAGATCACCCCTAAACTGTAGGACTGTAGAACTGTAATAATGACTATGTAATATTAATTTGTTAGAGTGCTATTCAAATCTAAGGAATATGAATCAATTGATTTTTACTTTATTTCCATAATAATTAAAAGGTTCAAGAGTACTGATTGTATGCTGTTTTCACATGATATTCATCAACATGGGCACTGAATCCCCCTTCTCCTTCTCTGTTCTTTCAGTCTGAGGTCCGAGTACCAGACTTTCCTGCCAGTGAGGCTAAAGGGAGCCATGTGGTTCCGTTAACATCCACTATCTTCATTGAACAGAGTGACTTCAGGGAGGTAAGGGTTAAACACAAGTTGTATATTAGCCATACATTTCCAGAAGGGAAAAAAATGCTTTTGTGTAACGTTTTAGCAGAGATATTATAGAAGTCCGAACCGGGAAACCTATTAAGCCAATCGTGTGGATGCACTGACCTTGCACATGCGTAGTAGAAGTATAACCTGTGGAGGAAAAAAAAGCTTTTTAAACCTTTTAATTTTGGGCAAGTATTTTTATATCAGATTTGACTAGTGATTCTACATGCAGTTTTTATGTCCTGGTGATGAAATTGCAGTTATGGCTCTCTCTTCATTCATTTAGACCGCAGGCAATAACTGCCTGCGGGCGTTACCAGGATGGTTGTGGGACTTTGGTTTTAGTTGTTCACAGAAGATGAATTTCACCTGTTGCTGTGCAGATAATGGAGAAGGGCTACAAGCGCTTGACCCCAGAGCAGCCAGTAGGGCTTAGGCATGCTGGGTATGTCATCACTGTGCAGAAGGTCATTAGGGTAAGATTTACATTTTATTACACAGCTGTTCAAAGCAGCTGTTATTTATTACAGCTGCTACACTAAAAAAATGCATGGTTAGTAACTTTGAATAACATGAATACTCTTATTCTTAACACTCAACTAGGACTGTCAAGGTAGGGTGGTAGAGCTGCAAGTGAGTTGCTGTAGTTCCACTGAGGCTACAGAGAAGCCCAAGGCCTTCATCCACTGGGTCAGCCAGCCACTAGTGTGTGAAGTGCGCCTGTATGAAAGACTGTAAGTAAAAGGGAAAGTGTGCCCGAACCAGCAAGCCAATGATGTGTCTGCATGGCTGTGTCAACCAATACGTCTTATTTTCTTTTCTTTTTTTTCTTCTTTTTTTTAGTTTCCTCCATAAATTTCCAGAAGACACGAGTGAGGTTCCCGGGGGCTTCTTGAGCGATGTTAACCCTGTAAGTAACTCTGCTCTGATAAAATGGGAAATGGTGCTCTATTGTAGGAATGGAAGCAATATATTATAGCTGAAGTACCAATGTAAGAATCATGTAATAACAAATGAATTAAAAGTACAATAAAACCTTAATTTAACTTTAACAAATGTATTTCTTTTGTTATTTAGAATTCCTTGCAGGTAATCGACTCTGCCTTTGTAGACAGCTCGGTTAAGGGGGCGAAAGTCTTCAACAAATTCCAATTTGAAAGGGTGGGTTACTTCTCACTGGATCCGGATAGCACAACAGACAAGGTACAGCAACACAAGGACTCATCTGATGACATTACTGTATTTTGATTTTAAATTTTCTCTTTTTGAAATATTGTTAATTAAGATACTTTTAAATATTTTTTTTTTTTTACATTTTACGAATTACGTTTACGCTTGGGTTAATAAACATCTTGGATGAGCATGATCTTTGATTAACAATTACCTGTTCTTTTGCAGCTCGTCTTCAACAGAACAGTCACTCTTAAAGAGGACCCCGGGAAGATTTGATTGAGCTGCCCATTCTACAGCTCATGAACCCAAGAAACGTTTTCAGTGTATGCTTGTTTGCATCACTCTGTGTGAACCATCAGCAAAGGCTCAGACTATTGGATTGATTGGGTTGCTGGGATTGAGTCAAACAAAATATTATAGTATTTTCTGTATCTTTTAAGCTATTTCATGTATGCAATATTTAAGATTGAGAAAGAACTGTGGCGAGGTGCTGGAAGGAACTTTACTGCAATATCAGTTTGCTTAGTCCCAGGATAATAGTTGTTGGTGTCACAAGTGGCCTCTTTAAACATTTTCTATATCTGCTGCAATTACATGCATTTACAAATTTTTCTTATCTTTGTTAAATGTATACAATTTTGTCATAGATCAACAAGGGCCTGCATCTCTTCATTTTATACAGGCCCATTTTTTAAATTTAAGCTGATGTCACACAGAGTATATGCTCTCAAATGTTAAATTTGAGGCTCTAAGCATTGACAGCTTTGTCATACATGCTTTTGTAGTCTCGGAAACAAAGATTAAAAAAAGATGTACATGAAATTGTGTATCTGTTTCAATAGTAAAATAAGTTGTTCTAGCACTTGATATCAGATTTAATTTTAGACATGGCATGTGAGATTTGTGCAAGAAACAAGAATTGTTTATTCTCAGACAGTTGTGTTCTTCTTGATATGTGTTCATCAGATTTAATCTGGGCAATATAGAACACAACAGACCATGCTGGGTGAAGTGCGTGGGAATTAACCCCAAACTACCCATAGACTGCTGAGCACCATTCAAGTATCAGGTACATCTACCATGGACTACCTTAACAGATTTAGAGTTCAATAAACCATTTAGAG